>BMAC01000410.1:765652-791314 GCA_014905375.1 Phtheirospermum japonicum
TTTAAGACATAGGTATTCCTACACTTGGTTCACGATTTTTATATAATCCTCACGCACGGATTTCTTGAGGAGAAGAACGCACGAAGCTTGACGCAAGAAAGACGCACAAGAGAAGAAGAACACGATAGAGTTACTTGGAGCCAACGATCGTGATAAACAAGATCTTTGAAGTTGCGTGACCAACGGAGAAGATCTTGCTATTTCGGCAACAAGTATTTAGTATCAAGTTTCTTGATATTTAGTTTTCATATATTACTTTTTATTGTGTATTGAACGTGAAGTGAAAGTAATATAGTTTTCGGGTTTGTACACCCAAGTTCACAAGTATTTACTTGTGAACTGAATTTGTTTAATTATGTTCTCTATTTTAAATATCCGCTGCATAACTTTGTGTTATTTTAGTCGATGTTGTTAACCAGTGTTGTTAACATTGATTAACAACATCGTAAATCTGATCCTTATTTTGAAAATCATAGACCTTCTAATTCTACAGGTGGCACGTCATACAAATAATATATGCGTGATGCATTATCACCGTATTCCTTTATTATATATTTTTTTAGTAATTTAAATAAAACCAACACAAACCACATAATTATTTGTAGACAGAAGTGTGGAATTTACATAGGTTCGAGAGACATTATTATTGATAGTGGTATCAATACAGATCAATTCACGTTCTTCATCCAAAAAAACTCCATCCTCAGAAAGTCTTGCTTTCCACCAACCGTACCTCATCTCCATATCTTCGATCCTGTCGTGAATTTCAGGAAAAGTAGGTAAAATCATGAAACGACTCTGGAATAAACTTTTTACATGCGGGACGCTCAAGAACACATATGCTTTTTTTGCACCTCTTTCAATACTTTCTCTCTTAGCGATGAGAAATTTCAAAATGACTAGTACAAAAAATTGATTCTAGAACAGACATTCTAAAACGCCTCAAGAGGCTATGTTCTAAAATGTCAGGCGGTGGTATTTTCGTAATAAAACAGTCACATACTAGAACGTCTTTTTTAAAGACGTTCTGGTATATTCAATATTTAGAACGTCTTTAAAAAAGACGTTCTAGTATATCATATTATTCAGATCACCTTTCCTAAAAGATGTTCTGGAATGTAATAAAAAAATTTATTTTGTCCCCAAAAAAAAAAAGAATCCCGTCACTTTGCCCCACCCCTTCATCCATCTCCCGTCATTTTTCCATCTTTGCTGAATTCACACAGCACCATTTATTCACAACTAAATACGCTCCTCCCTTTCCATCCGGATCATCGTGGGATGGGGGACACCTCGATCGGAACGGCGGCGCCGCCAGCGGAGGACAAGGAATCCGCTAACTTCCAAAATACGCTGCTCATAAGAATGTCTGGTGGAATCGCGCGTGGGCGACTCGCGGAGGAACACAAAGTCTCGCGGAGAAATCATCCCCATGTTCGATCTCTTCTTTCACCATTATTTTGTTTAATTAGTGGATTATTTATTTATTTTTAATTTATTTTTTCTCCCGTTTTTGGTTGCATATGTGATGGATTATGAGTTCAAGTTTTTTTCGTGTTTGTTCATAGGGTTTTGTAGCTAAACCAGAAACCTTGCCCGATGGTACTGTGAATTTGATGGTGTGGCTCTGCACTATTCCCGGTAAATCCGCGGTAAGTATCTCACAGTCTTACTGTTCCAAATTACCTGAGTTCTTAAATGATATTTTTAAATGCATATGCGGTGGATTGAAATTATGATTAGAGTACTATATATTAGAATTTTGAGTTTGCTTTTGATGAGATAAAGTAGTTTTATGTGCCAATTGGTTGAAGCTACCATTAATTAATTAATATATATAAGTATGTTATATTGTTAGCAGCGCTTGCACATCCCGGTCATCCCGCTTGACCTAGGTTTGCTAAATGGTTGACCTAATTTAGAATGTTGAATGAAATTTTTTGACTGTCTCACATAACTACGATAATCACTTTCTAATTTTTTTTGGAAGGATAGAATGAGTTATAACATCTTTGGCTGTTTTTCTAGGCAACTCATAATTTGGTCTCGTTGTTAGAAGGATTTTTGATAACAATGACAATGAAGTGTTGAGCTGGGGTTTTTATTTTAGAGAAACAAATCTTGTTTACCAGCATTTTAGTGAATGGTCCATTTAGTCTCAGCAGTTTGTTTCAGCATTGAAATGATTGAGAACCAAGACATTGTCACTAATTGTTGGTTGAGTTTTAAGTGGATCCATCGACATAACACAAATATGTCTAACACTCTCACTTGCACCCTACCCCAGATAAATAACCTCACTGTCTTCAGTTGAAAACAACTCCTGAACAAATTTTCTCTTTCCCCAAGTTTATCATATTTTGATTTTCTAGCATATGCACGATTTTTTTTTTAAATAGCATTTGGTACATGTACCTAAGTCATGTTCTTATTGGTAACTGAGTGCTGAAAATTTGTTAGGCTGGATTCGGTTATCAGCAGCAGCTTGTTCCTGGAATGCGCTCTGGAAGTGGTCCCATGCCGAATTTCTTTATGCCGATGGTCCAGCAGGTGGCAGACTAGCAGCTGGTGCAGTTCAGCAAACTCAGCAGCCCGTGCCGCTAATGTAGCAGCAAGTACGTTAATACTTCAGTTTTCCAATCTTGTGCCAATTTTGATCAGCTGGAGCAGGAGCATGCTGCCAAAGTTACGGGCATGCTTCTTGAGATGGACCAAACAGAGGTTCTGCATTTGCTCGAATCACCTGATGCTCCGAAATCCAAGATTTCCGAGGCTATGGATGTTACTTCATTCACAAATACTGCAGGATTTGTTGGATCAGCCATATCCTACTGATCCAGCACAAACAGAGGGATGCCGTCTCTTTATACAGGTAATTGACTTCGACTTAGTTTTCATATTATTAGATATTAGAAACATCATTTTGTTTTGTGTTGCTTAACTTGCATAGACCAACTTTATATTTGGTTCTAATTGTCCATCCAGGAAAAATTCTATCCAGAGTTCTATTTTCTTTTTAAAAAAGAAAAAATTCATTTTCACCCTTCTTGTTTTCTTTGGCCAAGTGAAAAGCTGCCTATAGAAAAGCTGGTTTTGGAGTTGGGTATCTAATAGATACACATTCACAAACTATTGGTAATTAATGCTGGATCAGTTGAATGCTAATTTAGGAGATGCTTCTCTAAAATGAAATTTGCCCAAGAAATGGTGTCAGCTTCCCCATTTTCGAATTATCAAGAAGCCCTTTATGCCGCCAGAGACATCTGGTTCACCAAAGTCTCTTTCTCACAATCTCTTTTCAGATTATATATTGCTTATTTTTACAGATTTACTGGTCTTTTTTATTTTATTTTTTGTTAATTCTGTAGGTTGATGTGAATGGATGGCTTGAGGCTTTTGCTGCGCATCCTCAGATTGGTGAAAGCCCTTCCAAGACCCATAAAAGCCCAACCAGTGCCCAGTTGAGTTTATTAGCATGTAATGTTATTGACGCCTATTAGATAACTAGCACTACTCATGAGGTTTAGCCTAATTACCAAATAAAAAAAATCAATAAAATAGAAAAAAAAAGAGAATTACTTTGACCGTGTTGTATGATTTATAGTAGCTGTATGTGTGGAATGCTCGCTACAGGCAAAAGTTTGGATTCGTCTTTCTGATATTTGCATCTGGTAGAAGCTCCCCAGAGATACTTTCGGAGCTGAAGGTAATAAACGTGTTGCTAATTTGGATCCTTGCAAAAAATTACTTTCAATTTTCATTTCATAATCTAATAATGCTGCAGTTTTGTCGGCTAACCCTGAGGTTTTTTGAAACTATAACTATCAACTAATTAATTAATAATCGTATATTTGAATACTAGTGCTTCACCACTTCGTTCATACCGTTCCTTTTTGCCATTTTAAATTGTATTATTGTCTTGAGATATTACTTGCAACAACATCGACAGATGGAAAGTGTTGAGTATTTTCTACTTTCATCAAAGGTGTAGATACCAAGTATGTTTCATTGAAGATACTCGGATTTCTTAGTCCTTTGCAGTTCAATTTCCCTTCGTTTTATAACTGTCCAGTTGTTTCCTTGCATAATGTTACAAGAGCTCCACAGGCTCGTCTTCCGATTCAAAATTTGTAGAGGTTTGATTTTATTATTTCTTAATCTCTTATTAATTCTTGCCTATTAAGTGATGTGCGAGAAAGTGTATGATTTAACTACATGTTTGTTTATTTATTTTCTTTTCTCTTTTTTGGTTATCTCTGTTTTCTCCCGAGCAGCAAATCATGCAACTTGATCTTTCAATAAGTTGGTTGGCATGAAGTGGTCTCCCAGTGGCAATACCTTATCCTATGTAGGTTAGATTTTCATCACCTTGCTTTGTTATTAGAATGATCTCCGTTTGACACTTCATGCTAGCAGTATGCTTCTAATTTTTGTCGACTTGTGGCATGGAATTTAACTGGTCTTTTTCCTCTTCTTTTCCACACTATTTCTCAAAAAAAAACAAACATAACAAAACAAAATAGTTATACCTTATTTATATCTGAATTTGCTTTTGAGTGGAATCTAATTTTTTTTAAAAATTACCTAGTTTGAATAGGCTATTAGTTTCGGCAATAAGATAAAGGCGAGTTTTTGTTTATGATGATTTGCCATGGTTTAGCTTAGGGCTTAACTTAGTTAACCAAAAAAAAAAAAAAACTATCTTTTGAAATTACAAATACCTCCTTGATTTCTAGTTTAGGATTTAATTTAGCTGATCCGTCTTGATGAAGAAGAAGTAACRAGATAAATAGAATGTGCAAAAAGAGATCCAGTTTATCATCCTGACTACTCCTGTTACAATGTTTATTTTTTTTATTTCCTTAAATACAAAATAGCTCCCCAAATGCTGGATATATGTGCTAGTGTTTGATTGCTGTCAATACATATTAAGTCGACTTGCAATTTTAAAACCGGAGAAATCTATAGCAATAAGTGATTTAGTAGTTTTTCTTAATGTTTTCCAGTTCTATTTAGGTTTTTACTTTCGATCAAATTTCAGCACGTCCACGTTTGGTATTTCCTCACCAAATTCCTTGTACCAAAATCCTTTCCCCCTAATTCAGATGTTAATTGAAGAAAAGGCAATCAATGTCTTGAATCCGTGTGCTATAATTTTGTAATGATGGCTATGCGTGAGCTTACAATTTTTGGGGCTTTCTATATGCAAACATGTTTTACAGTTCAATAAAAATTTAAAAAGTAATTAAATCAGATAGTCATGTTGATGGAAATCACAGGAATGATAGAAGCACATTTATAAAAAATTAAAAAGAAAAAAACAAAGGAAAAAAAGAGAGATGAAAAGAAAGCAGTTGGATGATAGGAACAATAGGATTTTGAACTAAGTTTGAGAATGTAGTTGCTCTCTTAAGATTTTATATTGATTCATTTTATGCCATTTTGTCCTATTGTCGTCATAACTTTTGTTCATTTACCCTTTTTTGCATGTGTTTTTAGATGAGAAACTCGGAGCATTGCAGTGGGAAGTAAGAGTTCAAATAGCAACTGATGTGGCTAGGGGCATGGAGTATCTTTTAGATGGAGTAAGTTGAATAGCTTCATTCATGGAGTTCATTTCTCTCTCTCTCTCTCTCTCTTTAATAAAAATAAATAAATTGTCTTTTATTTTTTTTCGCAATTAACTTCAGGCAGTTTCACTTGTGATACATCGCGACATCAAATCCTCCAATATTTTGTTGGATCAATGTACGAGAGCCAGGGTAATTTTCTGTGTGTTATCAACTATTATCCTTTTTCCTGAAAAATGGTGTGGAGAATACTTTAAAAGTCAAAAATTGAGTTCGGGGGCCATAATCAATATGGGCTATTGTACACGTAGCGGACTTTGGACTTTCAAGGGAAGAGATGGTTAGCAAGCAAGTGTGCAATATTTGAGGGACTTTCGGATATCTTGGTCCTGAATACGTGTGTCGACACAGTCGTTTACGAAGAAAAGTGATGTTTTCAGCTATGGGGTGTTGCTGTTTGAACTCGTTGCAGCAAGAAATTCTCAACGGGTCTTATGGAGCATGTCGAGCTAGTAAGTTTGTTTCTCTTGATTTTCAATTGAATTACTATTTTGTTAGAATATGATAGACTTTAGACATATTTACCTTGGATCCTTTTGGTTTCTTTTTGTTATTTGTCATTTTATTAGGAATATAGTCCTGAGCTTGATTTCGATCGAGAAAGCAATTTTGAAAATGCCTCTGACACAGGACGAGGAATTACGTGAGAGCGAATGCAAAGATGTGCATATTAATGCTGATTCGGGCTCCAGCTTCAATCACTAAGGCGCGTTTGGTATTTCCTCACCAAATTACTTGAACCAGAATCCTTTCCCCCTAATTCAATATTTTGATTTCGACTATTTTCTCTATAGATTTTTGAAACAATTGGGTCAACTTGTGACGGGACACTGCAAAGGTTTTAGATTTGTTCAAGTCGGTAGTTTTTGGAGTTCAATTGCGTGGATAGTTGTATATGTTTCTTCTTAGTCACTATTTCTTATGTTAGTAACTTCATTGATATGTTAATATTCTGAATGTCTTGTTTTTACTGAGTTTTGGTGTATTTTTTGGTAGTATGTGCATAATATTTAGTATTGATGATTTTGTTGTATTTGTTGGCACCTGCTTTCATTTATTTATTATTTTTATTTTTTTTACTACTTTCTAGAACGGTTCTACAAAAAACCGTTCTAGATATCATACTTTCTAGAACGTCTATTTCACAGAGGGGTTCTAGAAATTTTATTTTCTAGATCGTCAATTTGTAAAGGCGTTCTAGATATCATACTTTCTAGAACGTCTATTTCACAGTCTAGAATGCCTTTACGAACTGAAGTTCTAGAAAGTTTATTTTCTAAAACGTCTAATTCGTAAAGGCGTTCTAGAAAGTATACAGTCTAGAATGCCTTTACGAACTGAAGTTCTAGAAAGTTTATTTTCTAGAACGTCTATTTCGTAAAGGCGTTATGGAAAGTTTATTTTCTAGAACGTCAGTTCGTAAAGGTATTCTAGAAAGTACTTTCTAGAACGTCAGTTCGTAAAGGTGTTTTAAAAAGTCTACTTTCTAGAATGACGGTTCGTAAAGGCGTTTTAGAAAGTATACTTTTTAGAACGTCTTTTTCATAACCGTTCTAGAAAGTTCGACATTCTAGAACACCTCAGATAGCTGTTTGGAAAGTCATACTTTCTAGAACAACTCCATACCGAACGCTTGGGCAGGGCGCTAGATATACTGAAACAAGGCGTTCTAAAAAGCTGTTTTTGCACTAGTCATATTAATCATTGTGTATTTTTAGTATATCTTGATGGTTTTCATTAAAGTTAGCCATTATTTGATGGTATAGTTTATATTTCTTGGTAGTTTTTTCTATGTGTACATATAAGCAAAATGCGTAATATAATTGCATTGCATTATTGTAATTGCATTGAAATATGTGACATCAATGAAATACAGCTTTGTCAATTACTATTGTTGTGTCATTGTATTGTCTACTCACTTGAATAACTGCACAACTCGTATTTTGATGAATTGTGTTGTCTTGTCATTCAGTACAATATGTCATTGAACACTAAAAACTGTAGTCCACACACATATCAATGAAATGTAGCTTTGCCAACTACTATTGCTGTGTCATTGTGTTATCTATTCACTTGAATAATTGCACAACTCGTATTTTAATCGTTTAGTAACTTATCTGATAGTCTCTCCTTGCTATAAATACGTTGTGGAACAAATAATGGACAATTCATTAGCAAATACAAATCAATTACTTCAGATCTTATTTGAAAAAAAGCTAATGGCATATCACTTTAACGACACAGATGGTCCTCCTACACTTTGGGTCAAAACACTCGATTACGGCTGTGAAGGAAACACTAAGTGGACACTCACTAGAGATGAATGTCTACTGGAATTCCTAATCACCGAAAAAGATTTTCTTGGATGGAATTCAAATGAAGAACCTTTACCAGACAAACGAGTGAAAGAAGCCAAGTGTTTACTTAATTTCTGCTTCAAAAATCAACGTGCCATTTCCGAAGATGACATCATAGCCAGGACTTTCCAACTTCAAAGCCGGTTCAGGTTCTTCAAAGAACTGATTCAGATCTACGGTATAGTTTGGAATGGGAATGTGAAAATGGTATTTGGTGATCATAATGTTCGAAAGAAGTTTATGCCTGTAAGTTCTACACTCCATTTTAAATTATTACAATTAATTTGAATCTTTCATTATTATTCGAACTTGTTGTGAATTGTCCAAAGCTTTTGATGAGGAACCCTTGCTCACAAAAATGGAATCACTTTTCGAAGATGTGTATCCAACTAACCACAGTGGAAGCTCTACGAGTGGAAGTACTCTTGAACATTATTACATGTTGTTATACCGACACTGCTCTATCTGTTTGGATTGCGTTTGTTATTTCATTGTGTAATGTTTTTATGTTGTTTTACCGAATGCTCTATCTGTGTGGATTGTGTTTATTGTTTCGTTGTGTAATATTTTTTATGTTATTTTACCGACACTACTCTATCTGTGTGGATTGCATTTGTTGTTTCATTGCGTAATATTTTTATGTTGTGTTTATATCTCCAAAATCACCTCTGCTACTGGCTCAAAAGATTGTAATATTAATGTTTTTATTTAATGGTTGTTTGTTTGCTTCATATATTTGATAACTACTGAGCGATAGAAAATAGAAAGTTAACCACGCACTAGAAAACTTTAATACAATTAAAATAAATTACACAATACCAAAATAGTATCACATATGTGATCCTGTGCCACACCGCTTTCGGTGTTTGTTCTTACGTAGATCGTGATCATGTCCTCGTGGGGGGGCTGGTGGTTCCTGAATCGACACTGGCTCGTCACTTGCATCCTCATCCACATATAAACCCCAACGCTGATTTACACGACCCGCAGTTTCAGTGGGAATCGACATGGGAATGGGTGTCGTCTGAAAGTGTGTCCGCGAAAAGCCCATGTCCGCAGGTGCGAAGTTGGAGTTTATATGCGGATAATCAGTCTGAAGAAGATCGGTGGACGACTGCCCAACTAATGAAGGAGTTTATATGCGGAATGTCTTCGTAGTCGTAATCGAATAATGATATGTTCTTGTAGAGTTCCGATCCTCTATCCACTCGTTTATGGGTTGTAGGGTCACGTTCAACTACGGTAGGTTCAAAATGATCTTCATTTGATATGCTACCCCCCAACTGAAAGAATTCCTCGTCAAATTCATCACCATCATCTAGTTCATCTAAAATATTTTCAGAATCGCATCCTTCATTCTGGTCCGAAGCAATAGGCGGTGTAGTTCGGGATCACCAGTGGGGGAGGGGGATGATGCTCGGTGGGATCTACATTTGCATAATTGACAGTAGTTGTTCCACCCTCGTCTCGTATAATTGATGCATACATGTTATAATTATTTCCAGAAGACATATTCGCTATATGTGCGATTACTTCTAAGATATACGAATGCCCCAAGAATAAATTCAATATTCGTAAATAATTAACAATTAAACACGGAAGATCGAAACGAATAAAATAAAATTTTCACATAATTAATAATATCCTCACAACATAAATAATTTCAAATGTTCACGTAATTAGAAATCTTTTCACAAATAAAAAAATTCAATACTCGTAAATAATTAACAACTAAACACGACACGAATAAATTAATATTTTCACAAAATTAATAATTTCTGACAAATTAAATAATTTCAAATATTCACGAAATTCAAAATATTTTCACAAATAAATAAATTCAATATTCGTAAATAATTAATAACTAAACAAAAAACGAGTAAATTAACATTTTTACAAAATGAATAATTTCCTCATAAACATATAAAATCAATTTTAATAAATAATTAACAACTAAACAAGAAACGAACAAATTCAAATTTTCACATAATTAAGCATTTCTCACAAAATAAATAAATTCAAGTATTCACATAATTAATAATTTCATCACAAGCAAATAAAATGATTTTTCATAAATAATTAACAACTAGGGGAAAAGATTGTAACCATCCTGTACTATACGCGTTTTTTGAGTTTGCATCCTAACGTTTTTTTTTTGTAATTTAATGCATCCTGTACTTCAAAAAATTCTGAAAGTACATCCTCCGACCAACCAACTCGCCCAAACTCGTCGAAACTCACCTAGTCTCGCGAGTGAGATTGCATATTTTCAAACGCGTATACTTTATGTGAGTTCCGGTAAATTTATTATTTATTTAAAACTAGTTTCGGCATATTTTATTAAATATGCAGAAGTTACCGAATTTATTACTAAATAAATAATAAATTTTATTTATTTAATAAAACTAGTTCCAGTAAACGTTAGGATAAAATATGGTTTGCATATTTATTTAATAAATTCTAGTTTTTATTTAATAAAACTAGTTTTTTTCTAAATTTTGTATAGTACAGGATGTACTTTCAAAATTTTGTATAGAACAGGATGCATTAAATTACAAAAAAAACGTTAGGATGCAAACCCAAAAAACGCGTATAGTATAAGATGGTTATAATCTTTTCCCCTAACAACTAAACACAAAACGAATAAATTCAAAATTTCACATAATTAACATTTTTCTCACAAACAAATCAAATAAAATTTCATAAATATTCACTACTAAACTTCACAAACATATAAATTCAATATATACAAAAAAATTAACAACTAAACTCAATTTCACAACAAGTGAATAATTCATTCACCTAACAACTAAAAATAAATTAAAACTTGAAGTAAAAAATTACCTTATTCTTGGAGCTGCTTTGAGATAATTGGAGCTGCTTGGAGATGGCCGCTGGTTGCTGCGGGGAGGAAGAAATGTGGTGTGTGTTTTGGACGTGTGTGTGTTGTAGCTTAGGGTTTTGGGTTATAAAGATTTTTTATTTTCTTTTTTACAAAAAGGGCCAGGACGCGCCTATCACTGGCGTCCCGCTCCCCCAATTTTTTTTTTCAATTCATCCCCCATTTTTTTTAATAAAACGGTCCGGGACGCAGGTGTCAGACGCGTCTCGCTTTTTGAATTTTTTTTAATTAATTTAAATGGGCGGGACGCGCCTGTCATTGGCGTCCCGAACCAAAAGTTCAAATTTTTTTTAAGTTGTAATAATTTCACAATTCTTATGCTATATAATATTTATATAATATATATAATTTAAAATCTAATAATATGGAAAGAAAAAAATTGAAAAAGTTCTGATTATCATCATTCCAAAAATTGAAAAAGTTCTGACAAAAATAGAGTCATTTTCATTTCAATAAACATCTTTGTTTGAGAAAAAAAAAGGGGCCTTTTTAATTGTAGGACAAGTTTGTCAATCTTATATATAAATAGAATTATATGGAATGTATATGTCTTATATGGGAATAAAAAACTTTGTATGATTATATATGAATTAAGTTTTATGTTATAAAATTATATATGAATTTTCCCTATTTTTTTACATTGTATTTAATATCTACTTTTTAACTTATTTTTAAAATAAATATTATATTTTTATAATTTTTTTATTAATACCCGCGTAATCGCGTATCTACACTAAATTTATTTAATAATACCGCAATTTTGCCGTCTAAGAGCATCTTTAACCACAACCCCATCCCCTCCCCACTTTTTCAATTTCCAACACGCCAAATCACCAAAATCACCTCCACATCACCAACTCATTTTATTTCCCTCCCCAACCCCTTTTATCTCATTTATCCTTCAAACTCTCAAACCTACTTTTTATGGACCCCACATGTTTCCCAACAATTTTAATTCTTATTTTTCACATTCCAATATTATTATATTTTATCTATTAAATCTATTTAAACTATTTAATCTATTAAATATAGTAATTCTACTTAATCATGAGTTTATGATTAAATTAATAATAATAATAATAATTTAAAATTATTTGAAAATAAGCCTCAAAATAAACGTCCATGAGTTTATGCATATTTTTATCCATTAATTTTCATTTATACATTTTATATTCCAATACAATTATATTTATCTATTATCTATTTAAACATTTTATGAATATAAAAATTATATATATATAAATATATTTGAATTTTTTTATTTATAATAATTAATATTTATGACTACTTTAAAATTTTAATTAATAATAAATTTTAAATTTTTTATGTATTAAAATTTATTTATTTTACAATAAATTATTTTAATTTATATATATATATATATAATTAATATAATTTATATATATGTATATATAAATTAAAAAGGAAAAAGAAAACATACAGAAGAAAGAAGAGAAAACGGAAAAAAAAGAGAAAGAGAAAAAAAAAAGAATAAAAAGGAAAAAGCTGTGATTCGCAGAGGTGGGGTCCAACGCCCCACTCTCCTTCCGGCGCGTGCGATGCACGCGCCAATGTTATTGGCTGGGGGCGGCAGCTGCCGCCCCACCTTCCTTTCTCCCTCTTTTTCTTTCTTTTCCTTTATTTTCTTCCCCTCCCCACGCTTATCCCCTCTCCACTACCCCTCCCCTCCCCAAACCCCTTTCTTTTTTTTTTTTTAAAAAGAACCGTCTAGAAGAGATGTTTCTGTTTCTAGATTAACCTATCCACATTCCATTACCATCCCTAATCTAATTACGCATTGCATTATCATACCAATAAATTAGTTATCACACTCCTCATTGCATAATTAGGTAGTCATCAAATATATACCAAGAAACAAAAAATGGCAAAACCAAACCACAACAACACAGCCAACGAACTCAAAAAGGCTTTCGACGACACCAAAACCGGCGTCAAAGGTTTAGTCGACAACGGCATAACCAAAGTCCCACCGATTTTCATCCACCTAAAACTCGATTCACACAAAAAACACACTTTAGAGCTCAATTTCCCATTAATCGACCTAAAAAACATCCACCAAGACCCAATCAGGCGCGCCGAGGTTGTGGATCAGGTCCGCGCCGCGTCGGAGGCGTGGGGTTTTTTCCAAGTGGTAAACCATGGGATTCCAGGCTCTGTTCTGCAGGAAATGTTGAGTGGGGTCCGCGGATTTTACGAACAAGACGACGAGGAGAAGAAAAAATGGTACACGAGGGATGTGAGAAGAAGCGTGGTTTATAACAGCAACTTTGACTTGTATAGTGCACCAGCTGCGAATTGGAGGGACACTTTTTACTGCCAGGTGGCTCCTCATTTCCCCAGCCCTCAGGAATTGCCCGCAGTATGCAGGTAATTTTGTATTTACTCGACAAATACTCCATCCGTCTCATAGTCATAGATGTAGCTTAGTATTTTATTTTTATCTATTTTCATAAAGATTGTTTATTTACTATATTTAATATACTATTAATTTTTATTTTTATATTTTAAAAAATATTTTTGAAATATTAAAAAAAAATCATGGTAAATGAAAGATTGAATTCCAACACTAATTTTTATGAGTATTACTTGACATTAAACTCGAGAAGGGTATAATTGAAAAACACTAACTAAACTAATGAATTAATTATATAAACTACTCAAGTCTTAATTTATTTGAAATCAACAGTGTGACTATCATATTGAGATGGAGACCGTATATATTATTATTATTATTATTATTATTATTATTATTATTGTCAGTAGTATGTAAGCAAGTTATACCCTAATCCGGTTGCACAATGCAGGGTGCATTCGATTCCTTAATGTGAATGCTTTGTGTGATGGATATGTATATATATATATATATATATATATATGTTATGTGTAGTGTATATTCTTTCGGAAATGACCACGGTGACTTCATGGCACCATACCCTCCACCCCATCATTTATAGTCGTTGATCTTCTAATATAAAAAATCTAAACTTGATCTAATGACTTCTAATAAGTGAAAAATGGTGACGTGAAAGAATCGTAGAAGTTCCCTAAGTTCCATTTTCTTTGTGATGAGTATGAATGGCCTGTGTGGTGAAAAAGACTTATGATAATTTTCATCACATTGAAAATAGGGTGCAACATGCATTGTGCACCCAGTTGCATACATCTAGTATGTAGGTAAGTTTGTATTTACTTAATAAATAACTTTTATTATAATTATTATTATATTATTTATTTACTTATTTATTTTTTGGGGGGTTCAAGGTGTAATATGTCAGAAAAACTAACGTGAAGTGTATCGGTAAATTCGAGACATTCTTTTTCTTTTTTAATATTATTTAAATTCTTCTAGGTAATTTTTGGGCCTAAGTGCAAACTGGAACTAACCAATTTTGGTACTGTAAATATATTAGATTGTAGATTTGGTAAACTTTGTGCAATTTTAGTCCCAACAAGTTACAATTTTTGTGTGATTTTTGATAGAGGGATAAAATTTTATTTTATTTTAATTTATTTTGGGTTCCAAGTGTATTATGTCAAAGTGAAACTAATGCGAAGGATATTTTTAATTTGAATATTAAAAAAAAAAAAAAACACTTTTTTCTTTGGCTAAACCTCAGATTCTTGGGCCTAATTGCAAAGTGGAACCAGCAATTTTGATCATGTAGATATATTAGATATTAAATTTGGTCAATTTTGGTCCCAACAAGTTGTGATTTTTGGTCCAGGGATATAATGATTGAATTCACAAAGCAAGTTTTGAAACTGGGAAGTACATTGATTCAAATATTATCCGAAGCCCTCGGCCTCAAACCCAATCATCTCGAAGACATGAAATGTGCTGAAGGGGTCGCTCTCCTGTGTCATTACTATCCTGTGTGCCCTGAGCCCGAGTTGACTCTGGGCACGAGTCAACATGCCGATAGCGACTTCCTAACTGTCCTACTGAATGAACAAGTAAACGGGCTGCAAGTTCTTTACCAAAACCAATGGGCCGATGTTCCTTATGTACCCGGAGCTCTAGTGGTGAATATCGGCGATCTTCTTCAGGCAAGCACTTTTTATTTAATATATGAATATTATAATCAACGTTTAGAACATTTGAAATAATGTATCTAGGGAGTGTTTGGATTTTATTTATTTATTTATTTAAATGTTTGTATAATTGATTATAGTATATAAGGAGGAGGGGTGCTTTAGGTTTCTGATTCTGGTTTGCGTTTTACACCAAAAAAACAATAAAATAATCATAATAATAATTATGATTATGATAATTATCATTTTTATTATTTATTTATTTATTATTATTACATTTTCGTTGCAGCTTGTATCAAATGACAAGTTTATTAGTGCTGAACATAGAGTACTAGTAAATAATGTGAGTTCAAGAGTTTCGGTCGCGTGTTTCTTTAGAAGCGATCTTGCAACATCCACAGAGCATCTCTATGGACCGATTGAGGAACTCTTGTCCGAAGACAATCCGCCGAAATATAGAGCAACTACACAGAAAGAGTATGTCACCCACTTCAACACTAAGGGGCTAGATGGTAATTCTGCTTTGTCGCATTTCCGGATTTGATATGAAATGATTATGTGTTGATTATCTTCCATTTTATTGGAATTATATTGGTGTATGATGGATAATAAAATATGGGATGCTAATAAAATTCAGCTTTTATTCCTCTTGGTTCTATATGCATAAATAAACAAATCTATATATATATATATATAAAAAGGCTAACTTTTTATAAATAGCGGTTTGCAAATTTTCCCGCCAAAATGTGTTACTAAATTGGGTAACACATTTTAAGAAAAGTTTAAACTATTAACTTAATTACTAAATAAATATTTATGGTAATAGAGATTATTTAATTACTTACCAAATAATTGGATAATGATTTGAGATATATAAGAATGTTTTCAAAGCCATAATTTCCTATATACATATTTGTTTCTAAAATACATTGATATAAATATTAAATTAATTAATATCTAGCTATGATTATAATAATTACAATACATTTTAGGAATACATATTACATTATATTGTTTTTATCATCTTTTCTTAGTAGGATAATTCCATATTTCATAATTTTGTAGTTTATCTATAGCATATATTTATGTATGTTTAAAAACATATAAAGATAAACATATTTTATAAATAGTATATACAACATTTTTCCGCAAAAAGTGTGTTTCTAAACTATAAATGTTCCTAATAATGTTTTGAAATCAGGCCCGAATATTGACCCGAACTCGCATACGGGTCACCAGGTCACTAGGTCAACCACATGGTCACCAGGTCAATTATTCACCCAGACAAAAAATAATAAAAATATAAATCTATATTTACTTTTGTAACTTAAAAAATAAGTAAATTAAATAACTTATATACATATAAATCACATTTAAAAGTCATTTACAAACATTTATATGTTTTTCAAGAACATGAATATTTTATCCTTTAAACATATCAATTCATATATTAAACTTTAAAATATTATAAAGACGAAGTGAAAAAACACCAAAAACTTAATATATGAATTGATATTTTTAAAATATAATATTTATTCATGAGATATATGAATGTTTGTTTATGATTTATTAAATTCTCAAATATTATAAAGAGGAAATGAAAAAAAAAATGAATAAATAACAAAGTTAATGTTATTAATATGGTTACATGGGTTAAAGATATATAAGTGAATATAAAAAAAAAATGACAATAAGTTTTCAATTATGTGGAAAAAAGTAAACTTTAAAAAAAAAAAAAAAGAAGAAGAACATGTGCATTTTTTTACAACACTGAGTACCGATAAAAAGAGTTGTTGCATACTTATTTTGTACACCACATCGAGTTAAAATAAGTTATTCAGATCGAAGAGGTTACTATAATTAATGGTATGAGGATAACAAGGAATTCAATCTCAAATTAGAAGTCTGTTCGGGCCGCGGGTCAACGGTTCATGCTTGGCCAGCCCAAGTCGCCAAGTCCAAAGCGGGTGAACTACAAAATAGTCTATTAAAGCGACTCGCATCAGGTAGTGCTGGTTTGGTCAGGTTTCGGGCCAATCCGTCGGGTACCAGGTATAAAATAGAGATTCTTATATTTTATTATATTATGATTATTAAATTTTAGAAACTATTAAATATGAATTTATAACTTCTTTATTACTTATTAAAGTTCTCAATATATATATTGCATTTTCTTAAAATTTTCATAATTGACTCGAAATATTCACAATAATAATCAAATCAATTAGATTGAATTTTCTTTTGGGACTATTAAATTGTGGTTTAAACCTTCCTTATCTATAATATAACGAGAGTAAGAGTAAATCTATTTATTTTACTTTGATGACCTATAATATTGGAAATGCGTGTTTATCATTAAAATTAGACAAAACTTAAATCAGGTTATTATTATTATTGCGAACAATTTTCATGATTCATTCTTCTTATTTAAAATCTACTTGACTGAGATAATTAAATGAGTTGAGATGGCTGATAGATGATAGTTGATTGTAAATTATTATTTTGCACTAAGCTGATTGAAAATTGATTTATCAATATAAACATTAACGAGTGATACAAAAATATATACATAAAAGACAAGAAAAAATATAAAATAATAATAAATATAGATTTCTTAAAAAAATATTTAAAAAGTTAAGAGAAAAAAAACAACAATACCAATTCTTTTTTTGAATAGATAGATTAGCTGGGGAAAAAAAAGGAAGAATTTCTTCTGAACGACCTTATCTTTATAATGATAAATACGAATTTTCTTATGTCTGAAAATAATAAAACTATAAATTAATATATTAGCATATAAAATAAAGGAATATGATTTAAAAAAAATATTCAATCAACTATCAGCTGATTAGAGAAAATTACAACTTGTAACTTATTTTTATACTCCTTATTTTTTAACATAAATTAAAAAACGATAATTAAAGATAAATGAATGGAGTATAAGGGCTTGTGCATTATGTGGATATGAATTCAATAACTCTTCTACTTTCATAATCTTGATGAACGAGTATAATCAAATATTTAAAAATTATCAACTATGAAAAATCGAAACAGGTACATAATTTGAACTGAATAATATGATATAATTTAAATCTAGATGACAACTAAATATTATAAATATTAATTAAGAGACGTGAATAAATAAATTGTATTGATTCACAAAAATATATTTAATATAGATAAATGAGACTTATATAAAAATATTCAATTTGTAGATTTCAAATTAAGGTGTGTGGTGATTGAACTTCGACTATTTCAAAGTTCCACTACAAGCAAATCAATTTACCTACAAAAGTTGTTAGTAAAAACTATGAAAATTAAAAATTTAGGTAAAATTGTTATCGGTAAAAATTTGTAATCATAATCTAAAACTGTTAGTAAATACCTACAATATTTTTGTCAGTTAGTTGCAAGTTTGTTACCGACTTCAGTATTTGATCGATATAATTTGAGAAATTAAATGTATTTTATTCTATCATTATAATGTTAAATTGTACAAATATTATCACTTATAACACAGAGTCCAACATAGAGGGCACATGCATCGCACGGGTTAAACACCCAAAACTCAATCCATTTAAAAATAAAGAAAAATCACTTTCAAACATGTTCTTAGGTCAATGAAATCGATAATATGAGTTAACCCACGTTGTCGATTATATAACAATTTACCTTTGATTTTTCTAAATACACACACACACACACATATAGATTATTATGTTCAATTAATAATTCAATATTATTATTTTCAAATTGATTGAACTAACATAAATCATCACAGTTCGTTCGTGTATCGCACAGGTTAAACACTAGTAAATATAAAAGCTCAACAAATAGCCTTGGATATCTAAAGCTTAAAATTCTGCAAAGCTGAAGTTCCATCTACGCCCCTGGCTCGAACGTGACTAGTATATTCTCTTATTTGGATTGCGCGATATTTTGGAGAATTGTGTTCGGACAAAAGCTCTTTGATAGGTCCATAGACTCTCGAGTTCACACCAGAAGTGTCTCTGCCGAAGAATGCAGCCATGGATATTCTTGTGTCCGAGTGGTTAACTAAGACGCGATGCTCCACGCTTTTCAACTTGTCGTTCGATACGAGCTGGAAAATGAAAAAAAATAAAAATAAATTCAAATATGGGAGCTAATTACAAAACTACCCCTAATGTTGAGCTTAATTACAAAAACTTGAGTTATCTTTCAGAAATTACAAATACCCCCTTAACGTGTAATTTTCGAAAAACAACTCGACTTATTTTTTCTTTTTGTAATTATGTTAAAACTCTAATTTTTACAAAAAATCTCATTTATCTTTCAAAAATTACAGACACTCTCTTAAAGTGTTACGAACACCCTCCAGAGGTTTTTATTTACCTGACAAATACCTCAACTTAAAGATGTAGGGTATTTGTAATTTTCGAAAAATAATTGGATTTCTTTGTAATTATATTAAACTTCGGGGGTGGTTTTGTAATATACGAAAAGAAATACTTGGAAAAAGACTAGCCTGCAAAAGATCTCCGATATTCACAACAAGAGCCCCCGGTGATGGAGGAACATCAACCCATTGATTCTGATGCACCACTTGTAGCCCCCCCAAGTTGTCTTGCAGAAGGATTGTCAAGAAACTATAGTCGGAATGTTTTGTGGTGCCTAACGTTAGTTCGGGCTCTGGACAAGCCGGGTAATAATGTCCAAAAAGCGCAAGTGTTTGTGCACAATCTATGCCTATGAGGTGGTTTGGATCGAGCCCAAGAGCCTCAGACAGTAACTTGAACAAAGTTATCCCCAGCTCCATTACTTGCTTTCCATATTCCAGCATAATTTCCCTGTAGGAATATAATATAAGGTTAATTTCCAACAAATAGTCACATTTTTTTAAATTTCTTCTTCTTCTTCTTAGAGTACAATTTCATTAACTACTCATCATGTAGTAATCAAGGGTGGCAATAATGATGATATGCAGTCATCATGATTTGTGAACAAGAACCGTATCCCCATCCCCCACCAAAAAAAAAAAAAAATTTTTTTTTTTGATTTAGTTGTCAAAACTTGTTGAGAAAAATTCATGTGTCCACATTTTTGGCGAAATTGGGTGATGCAACAATCAACATTAATTGTTTATGTGGGCATTCTCAAGTGAGTTGATATATTGACTAGACCAAATATTTAGGGAAGAAAAACTCAATATGTATGGTAATTTCTTTTTTTTTTTTTTTTTTTGTCCTCTAACTTGGTTTTAAATATCACCTAAATTCATAAATTCCTAAGTTCCGGCAAAATCACACAATTTATTCTGGTCAAAGTTCAGTGACTACTCAGAGTACTAAATCTCAAAAGAGTACAAGTAATTATGTATTGTGTAGTAGTTTCAAAACACAATTTATTTAATTACCTGCAAGCACAAGGCAATTCCTGTAGCTCAGGTGGATTAGGAGCCACAGTACAGTTAAACGAGTCTCTCCAGCTAGCCGCCGACGAACTGTACAGATCGAAGTTGCTATTATATATCATCTTCTTCGTAAAGTCCCGAGAATAATATGGTTTCTTTAACTCGTCGTCTTGCTCGTGAAACCTGCGAACTCCATCCAACATTTCTTCTAGAACACTAACAGGTATACCATGATTAACCACCTGGAAAAAACCCCATTCTTGCGATGCGTCCAGGATTTTGTTGACGATGTTTTTATGTTCGACGGGGTCTTTGTTGACACCATCAAGGTCTATTATTGGAAACTCGAAACGCTTATTGCTATTTTTGGAAATGTTTTGTAAATTCTCGGGTGGGTGAATGAAAATACGTGGGACCCTGGCGACGCCGGAGTCGACCAGACCTTTGACGCCGGCCTTTGTGTCGTCGAAGGCTTTTACTTCGCCTTTTCGATCATAGTTTGGTTCTGCTGGTGGTGTTATCTGGTTTTCCTCACTAGTTGTTGTTGTGCTGTTGGGAACCACCATTTTTTTTTAGTTTGGCTTGGACAAGAGTTAGTAAGAGGAGATGGGATTTTTTGAGTTTTGTTGAATTATGGATATGTTGTTTGGTATGATCATTGAGATATATTATTATTTGGTGGTACCACGTCTGAGTATTTGCAACCACATGCGGAGAAAACTATGAAATTAATTGTCATAAATATGCCCCAACAACTTTACTTATTATTTGTTGTGTACAGTGTATGTCTTTTGTTATTATTTATATTATGTTTGAATTATTATTTTGCTTTGGATAAGATTATGTAATTACTATGGTAACATTAATTTTAGTTAAAAAAATTATATACCCGAGAATTCATAACACTTTTATTTTCTCTATTTACGAGTAAAATCAAACAATACCACCACACCGTACATGTAATTTATTATATACAACCTTTAAAAATCTGTTATCATTCAGTCATACGTGATAATATATGATTGTTATACCTAATGTGTGATGATATGTGATAAAGATTTAGTGTTTAGGGTTTAGTTTTTTTTTTATTTTAGGGTTTAATTTATTATTTTAAGGTTTAATTTTTCTTTTTTTTTTTAATTTAGTTTTCAATTTTAGGGCCCCACAAAAATCTATCATTCTACCAGTTATATGTTATGGTATGTTAGATATGTGATAATATATGATATAAATTTAAAATTTAGAGTAATATTTAATTTTGGGGTTTAATTTTCTATTTTAGATTTTAGTTTTCTATTTTTAGGGTTTAGTTTTTCATTTTAACTTCATTTTTCATTTTAAAACTTTAGATTTTAGATTTAGAATTTTAATTATATATAATAATATTTACCAGTTATATGTGATGATGATATATATATATATATATATATATATATATATATATTAATTATATATAATAATAAATTAAATTATTAAGTGGAGTTTGCATAATGCACCCATGTCCATGTTATAATGACTCTTCCGTGCATACACAAATTGATCAAAATTAAACGAAATGAGTTCCATAACTTGGAACAAAATAAACACCACGTTGTACGCATGCCAATATACTATACCATACCGTACCTAGTACAGCTGATGAAGCTTAGCCCATTAATAAATAATAATATCTATTAATTAATAGGATTGGGTGTCCCTAATTTAGCCCATTAATAAATAATAGTATTTATTAATGAATAGGATTAGAGTTTGATAGAGTTTAATAGGATTAGAGTTTGATAGCAGCGGTTTTAGTGTTTATTAATTTAACTAATTTAACACCGTGCACGAGACATATAAAAAAACTATATATAAAAAATATTTGTGAAAATTAAAAAATTTAAAATTTAAAATAAAAAATTGAAAGGATGTGTTTTCAACCCGTGCCCTGTTCAATTTATTAATTATTATAATTATTAATTAATATTATATTTTAATATTTAGATTAAATTCGTTATTAATTATATTTACATATTTATAAAAATTCAAAAGATGCCACATTTTAACCCGTCTCTAATCTATATTAATTGATTATTATAAACTCATTTTATATTTTTATGTGTAGATTAATTTTGTTAATAATTATAGTTACATACTTTAAAATATTCAAAAGGTGTCATACTCTCAAGCCTTCTCGCATTATGACATTGTCTAATAAATATTAATAAATTATTATTATTATATAATCTTATTCTTTATATTTAGATTGAATTCATTACTAATATTTAGTTACACACTCAATTATTGTAAATATATCATAATTTACCTATACAAAATATTTAAAATTTTAAAAATAAATTATTTCAAATTTTATTATAAATATAATTATTTAATTATTTTCATAAATAATTTTTTTTGTAATTAAAATTATTTCATATGTAATTTGTATTTTAATTAAAATAACTAATTTAGACTTTTTTATACTAATTATATGACTTATTTATATTTTTATATTAGATATATAAAAGAAAATTATTAAATTAGACAAAATATAATAAAAGAAAACTATTAAGTTAGGCTAAATATAATAAAAGTGAAATATTAAATTAGCAAGATACAATAAAAGAAAAATATTAAATTAGGTATATATTAGGCTCGAATGACACGTAAGCAAGCGAATCACCAGAGTTTTTTATTATCCAAGCGAACATACGAAACAGACACATACATTATGAGGATTTTGCATTAATATATACTTGTTTAACACCCGTTAATTATTACACGCGACTTATCAAAATATAAATATAAAATATTTGTGATAATTACTGAATTTTAAATCTAAAATAAAAAATTAAATAATGTATTCTCAACCCATGTCTTGTACATGTCTAATCTATTTATTAATTATTATAAATATTAAATAACTTTGAATTTGATGTTTAAATTAAATTCATTAATAATATTAGTTACACACTCACAAAAATTCAAAATGAGTCACATTCTAAACCCGTGTCTAATATCTATTTTATTAATTATTATTATTAAATTATTTTATATATTAATATTTAAATAAATTCGTTAATAATTATTACATACTTTGGGATATTCAAAGATGCCATACTGTCAACCATGTCGCATTGTACTGATGTCTAATCAATGTTTATTAATTAGTATATAATTTAATATTTTTATATTTATATTGAATACATTACTAATATTTAGTTACATACTTAAATTATTGTAAATAACTTTATATTTTACCTATACAGAATATTTAAAACTCCATAAAATTATTTTAAATTCTATTATCAATAAAACTTATTTAATTATTTTCATGATAAATTTTTTTTAATTAAAATTATTTCATATGTAATTTATCTTTTAATTAAAATAACTAATTTATATCTTATCTACTAATTATATATGACTTATTTATATTTTTATATATTAGGAGAATCAAGAAAAAGTATTGAATAAGAAAAAATATAATAAAGAATTAAATTAGATAAAATACAATAAAAAGAAAAAATTATTAAATAGGTAAATATTCGGCACGAATGACACATAAGCAAACGAAGCACCATGAGTTTTTATTTTACAAAAAGAAAACACATAGGTTAGGAGAATTTTATATTAGTTTGATTATTAGATACCCATGCTCAGATAGGCAAATCTCCGTCAACTTCAAATTCCTCAAAAGTCCTTTACAAACACAACCTAATATTAGAGAACAGATCAACATCACTTGAAGAACACAAGTGATGCAATTCTAAACAATAATGGCTTCATCAAGAGCAATTGTTATAAAACCAAAAAAGATTGGATACCAAGAATTGGGGATACTAACCTCAAATACGAGATCAGCGACCTGAATAATGATGGAAAAATTTCACAGCGACCTGATAAGCCTCCTAGCGACCTTGCAGATCCTGCAAAATAACACCTTCAGCCAAGGCGGTGGACGGCCCCGGCGAAGGTCCTTCGATGCTTAAGTTAGATAGTGCGAGAGATAGTTTCGAGAGCTCAAACCACGATAAGATAATTTAAAAATAAAGAGAGTTATGCACCCATTTTATAGAGACAAGATCAGTTCTCCCTAATCCAGGGTTTTCTTCTCCCACCACAATTCCATAAATACCATGACCGACTTAGAATTAGGGTTTCTCTTGTATGCTAAGTTCCCATAAATAATAGATCTCTCGCTTAAATTAACAGAATAGGCCTGGGCCTGTGATTCTTTCCATACAGTTCGCCGGAACCCCACAATACCATCCATATTAGCCCATTCAGGCCCAATATTTATAAAGCCCATGACCAAGCTAACAAACAGCGCTCAACCAATAAAAGTATAAGAAGTCGCGACTCTATATGATAACTCATTCTCATACTCCAGGTCGCTACTCTTCAAACCTGCTCGCCCACCTCTCAGAAGAAATGCTCCTTCCAATAAATGAGGTCGCTTACCATAAATACCAACATATACCACGCATGAATATTTAGTGCCGTATCAGCTAGTCCCCCATATTCTGGCTGATTGAGTTACGAAATCAAGTAGAATTTGTAAAAGAAGGTTAACAAAACACAACCACAAAAAAAAACACAATAATATTTAAGCACAAATCATAAATAATTGCCCTATTTTAGCTTACCAAAACACCATACCATTACTGAAGACAAATTAGCTCGCCATACCGAGTTACAACAATGTTCATCAAATACGAGCTTGCCACATAAAATTGGGTTCAAATGAGAGCCCGTCATTATATGTGAACCTAGGGATTCATCTTGACCATTAGATTGTGTGTGTATATATATATATATATATATATAGAGAGAGAGAGAGAGAGAGAGAGACAGAGAGAGAGAGAAATCTTTTTTACCTCCTGAACTATAGTCATTTTGACACTTTGCCTCCTAAACTTTTTTTTTCGTGCAAATTACCTCCTAAACTGTACGAATTTTGCACTTAACCTCCCGAACTCTCATTTTTTGTTGAAATTCTAGCCGGATCTCACTCGTGTGACATGCACGCTAACATATAAGTGGTGAAATTGACTTTCCATCTCTTCCTCATGACTCCCACTCAAAATAATGGAACATGAACACTATGTAGGTTCCAAATCCTACGTGTATGCATATATTAATGTGAACATTATTTTAACAAGTCACACGAGTGCTCACGTGCCATTATTTTGAGAAGGAGTCATAAGTAAGAGATGGAAAGTCGGTTTTACCCCTTATATGTAAGCGTGCATGTCACACGAGTGAGATTCGACCAAAAGTTCCACCAATAATTGGAGTTCAGGAGGTTAAGTGCAAAATTCGTACAGTTTAGGAGGTAATTTGCAC
>BMAC01000410.1:791354-801451 GCA_014905375.1 Phtheirospermum japonicum
AATTTTCAAAAAAACTTAATAACATATAAATACAATATTAATTTGTGTAGTTTCTAAACTGCAGATTTAAAGGATTTAAAGGAAAAACAGGTACGACAGATTCTTACTGATATTCAGTTTAAAGCATAATTAAAAACAAGAACAAAGAAAAAAAAGAATTACCTGCCATTGTGATGTTTGTTTGTGCTCTTTTCCGTATGATATTGATCTTCCTCCTCATATTGATTACTCTCTATGAGCTGCTCCAAATATTGATTACCTTTACTATGTTTGTATTCAGATGTTCAGTTGTGTGTATGCGTGTTTTTTTTAAAGAATAGTAAACCCTATTAAACTAAACTGCTACGCGACAGTAAAATTGATGATGTTAGGGTTAACTATATATAGATAATTTTATAGGCACACAGAGAGATATTTATAACAAATCTTTTGCAAATCGGTAAGACACACATTATATTTAATAGTTAAAATTTAGCCATATTACTTATTACTTATCTTTTAAATAGAATCTTCAGTTATCAGGATTCTTAAAAATAGAAATTACTGTTTAACATACCAAGATGATTTACTTGTAAAATATAACAAATTATTTTCTAATTTAAAATATATTATTTTAAAAAACTTCTTAATAAAGAATCTATATGACTAATTTTTTTACCGGAATTTAAATTGAAAATATATTTTAAGAATCTCTTTTATTGTGTTTACTAAAATTTATGAAACATAATAACTGAATAAAATATCGAGTTTATACAACTTGTAAATTAAGAAATATTGATAACAGGTATGTTTTCCAAAAAGAATATTTCCTTATATTTATATCTAAAAACTTTTATTATTCCAAAAATCTACAACTTTTAAATATCTTATTTTTTCATAAACCAATATATTAACACTATTGAATTTTAAATCTATAAGTTGTCCATATCTGATATTTTTATATTTTTCAAAAAAAGTTATATATTGAAAAAAGCTCAAATAACTATTTCAATTTTATCATTTAAATTCAAGAAATTTCGTATAAAGACCAACATTCATCAAAATATAGTTTAGACGTTCACAACTTAAAAGTGAACCTATTTATTATCTGTTAATTTATTTTAGATTAAACATTCGTTAATATCAGTGATGATTAGTGAATGCGTTTATTTTCTGTACTTTGTTAAATTATGCTATGCGAATGTGTTTGTTTATAATTTTAGTGATTGTAATGTATTTACTTATTTTATTTGATGTATGTTTTGGATGATTAATAATTCCTGCTTTAGATCGCAGGATAGTGATCAAAAACTTGAAAATATAAAACCAATACAGTTTAGGCAATAGTCTTTTAAACTACGTCAATATTTTTTATTGAAGATTTTTATTAATGGTTGACTCTATTAAAGATTAATATTTTTATAGTAAACTATGTAAACAAAATGAAGCAATATACATTCACATAAAAGACTATTATTTGTAATAGTTATCTAAACACAAAAGTTAATAATAATTAGAACGATTTTATTAAGTAATATAAAATCTGAAAAATATCAGATTTTAAATCATATGAATACTGTTTTAGCATAAAATGCTTTCACCCTCAACTTAAATTCAAAACAGTATATGAAACTTCAAGTTCGAAATCCCAATAGCAATATTCAAAGCAGCACTAACTGAATATTAAAAAACTTCGAAAAAATAATAATTCTAATAAATAATTAAAAAATGTTCTCTTCACTCATCATCCTGCACAATTCCACCAATTCTTGGTTCGTCGTCCTCATCAATCCCAGCAACACAGCCTTCTTCGAGTTTAGGACATTATTCCGCATTGATTTTCCATTCTTAGAGAGAACCCCAGACGTCTCTGATGAAGTGGAAGCTATCCCCTCACCATCGAACATCAATTTCTTTACGATTGAACTCTCACCATCCAGCTCCATGAATTCGACTTTTTTTAATAGGAGTAGTAACCTCATCCTCGGAACAGGCATCCTGTACAATTGTTTCAATTTAAAATCAATGCACGTAATTTCACAAACTTTTAATTTTATCTGATTTTCAAAACTACAAATGTTCCACTAAGTTACCATTCCATTGTCGGTCTCCTCCCTTTGAATCAGTGTCAAAAAGTCCGATTCCTTCAACAAAATAAAAGGATATGTGAATCACGAAAAGTTTTCAAAAAACTTCAAACATATCAGAAAAAATTAGAAAATTTGATAGACTTCACTATCATTCAAAATCTATAAATTTCAAAATCAGGCTAACTCACATCCTCCTCGAATGTCCACTTATTGTATTTAACTACTAAGATTGATCGGTAATCAATCGTACAACTGAAAATGCGCTCGACTCATTATGAATTTAGCCCATATTAACCTTCCCCTTAAATAGAACCGTTTGATAAATTAGTTTCAGCAAATCTTCAAGCAGATCTTCATCGGAGCGATTCTACATTGTCAAAAAAGACCACATTAAATTTGTATAATACTGCTCATTAGTTTATTCTCTTTTTTTATTAAGTTGCTGAAATGCAAAAATCTCACTCCAAAATCTATTAATTTTTTTGTCCTACCTCCAGAAATTCGACCCGAAGGTCGTGGTAAGACCTTCCAATCAATATTTTAGCCTCCCAGTCCCAGCATAGTAGGGATGCATTAGTCGTAGAGTCCAAATCTCAAGCCTTACCTTGTAACTTCATATTAAAAAAACATGATATTAAATAATTATTTAATAGATTAAGTACCGTGTCAATCATTTTATTTTATTAACTTGATTTATTACCTAAACACGCCCGAAGAAATCTATCTCATGCAACCCCGATAATTGAATTGATTCTCATCCTTCTCAAGCTTTCTATGGCACTTTGTGCATGCATTGTACCACCAATCATCGATAAAGAACAAATAATCGCACATATTCAAAATGTGCGTGGCTGTATTTGAAATAGTACACTATTAGAAAACTAAACATCAAAAAAACCCTAAGAACAACACAACTCTTAAATAAATGTACCTCATTGACTATATACAAATAATCGACCGGCCGGAAGATGACATTGCCGGAGGCAATCTCATCAACTTCACTACACGAGAGCGTTAAACTACTGCAGCTAATACTCTTGGTCGGATTATTAGACCCCTTTGGAATTCTATATTTATACAAATTCACAATTTAAAATATGTTATACAAATAATAAATTAAGTTTTTATCAAACACTAATCGAATTAATCATAATTCAAAAAATATACCTACTTTTAAAACTGACAATTTTCGGCACAGAATCAGAAGTAATCAACTTCGTCACCTCAAACGAATTCGATAGAGTAACAATATCTATAATCAAGAAATTATAATTATTTTTTGTTTCAATTAAACAAAAAAAATATAAATATACAATACCTCTAAAGACAGATTTTAATTCGAAATAATAAACAGAAACTAAACATAAGAAAATAGAAAATTGTTAAAACTTTAAAATACAGCATAATAAATCTTTATTTAATCAAATATGAAAATATTATAGATGATAAATTATGTTTTAATTAAATTCTTTCAAAAAATTGAAAACTAAATAAATGATATTAAAAAAGAAACAGAATATAAAATACTAAAATAACAAAATCTAAAAATAAAAATAAAAACAAAAAATTCTGAATCTGAAGTTTTTTTTTCAGAATAAACAGAATTTTAAAATTATAACTGAAAAACAGAAGTTTAAATCATAAAATAAACAAAATCAAAAAATCAAAAAATCAAAAATGTTGAAACTGAAAAAAGATCATAATAATATTCGGAATTTAAAAAAAATGCAATCAAAAGACTATATTATTACCTCTATAGACCTTGGCACGGCACATTTGCAAAATCATCGCCGAAGGTTCCACGGACAGACCACTTTCGAAAGCCAAGATTTGGTCAACATATCTGCCCTAAAGAGTACAACTTAGGCGATGACCACTATAATACCAATTATAACAAAAGATAATTGTTAACTCCTATATTCCTATTTATACAAACCAAATAAATAATATATGAAATAATAAATATGCAAGATCCTATCATTGAAAATTACCTTAAATCATCGAGAATAACCTCAATCAATCTTGCTCGACATCCTCCCATCAATTTTTTCTCCTGCGGGTCACGGATTTATGACACCTTTCCAATTATATCTACAATAAAATTTTTTACTATATTAGTAAAAAAAAAAAAAGATCGAATTTGTATGTATTTGTAATTATTCAAAAATATTAAGAAACTAACCGAACAGCATTGTCTCGTCAACTTTGTTGACGTCAGTTAGTGTTGAAAAAGTACGAAAATCAAACACGTAATTAGGAAAGAATCCTCCTTCACGTCGACTATAATTGTTTTCGCATAGAAAACAATTTTGAATTTGGCCATCGTGGTGCGGAACTTGCCGGTGTTGTTCTCTACATAATAGTTTCTAATCGCATAAACGCGACCTTCAACTATTCGATTTTCGAACAATTTGCATTGATTTTTTCATATAACCCCAATAATGCGTCCTCCCTGTTTTAAAGTATTTAGAGACAATTTATTTAATTCAATACGGTAATCGTAGAATATTGAGTAGATAATTCAAACCTATATACATCTATATATAAAAATAAAATTAGATCAAAATAATTACCTCCGAATCATGGAAATGATTCCATAGAAGTCTTTTGATTCTTACCATCGATTCCGGATCTAGCAAAAAACCAAACGACCCTAAACTTAAGTGCCTTTTTGTTAGTTCGGTCGATGTCTTTGGTCAGTCTAAATAATGGATGCATTGTTCCAAAAACTCTAGCTGCTCAGTTTTGAAAACAGAGAAAAACAAAGACACATTCAAAAGGGTAAATGAAATTGATTTTTGCAAATAATAGGACCATATATGTATATGGTGAATTGGTTGAAGCCCTAAATTTTGAATATTTGAAATTCTTTGTACCTGAGAAAACATAAGATTTCGTATTTCTTCATTATAGACAATGAATCTGTTTTTAATTTTTTTTACAGATATTTTTACGTAGTTTTTGGAATTAAAAAATTATTCTGCTTAATTGTACACAAATAAAACGTCTTTAATTAGGCTAAAAAGAGTATGCAATCTAATATTTAAAGAATAAAATATGTTATTATCTTTTGTTGCCTGCGATTGTTTTTAATTTTTTTGTAGATTTTTTAAAGTGGTTTTTGAAATTAAAAAACTCAAAAATTTAATTGTCCACGAATAAAACGTCTTTAATTAGACTAAGAAAAGTATGCAATTTGATATTTATAAAAAAAAAAATGATATTATCATTGGTTGCCTAATCTACTGCGATTGTTTCAATCTGTCAATTTCAATTTTTTTTTGTTGCTTAAATATGTTTTTTTGAACGTTTTTTATTGGTCCTACTGCATTAGAAAATGTCTTTTCAATAAAAAAATCTGATTTAATGTATTTATCTTGTTTAGGATTCTAATTCTGCAAGTGAATCGAATTGAATCATCTACCGATTTTCTCAAAGTCCATGCGCGTGAATGATACCTGATTTTTTGGAGTTTAATTGTGCAAGGTGATCAAACTTAGAGTTAATTCTGGTATGATTTATTGTGTTATTGCCAAATTAGGTATATTTGGGCCCTGTAATTTAATTTATTCTCATACTTTGTTTTTCTTTATTCTTCTTTATTCGGCGCCTGTAATTAATTTTATTTTTATATTTCTTTTGTCCTGCTTGCTTTATCTGTTATTTCAATTGGAAATCAGATATATATGACTAATAATCTCAAATATTTTATATATTATAAGATAATAAAAAATTAAAATTGATAAACTCATACAGTTAAAAATTCAATTTACATGGCTCAAAAATATGTGATTCTGAGATTTCATAGAATCGAAATAGATATAAACGGAGCTGAATTAAAAGAATCAAACAATTTTTGGTAACAAATTCGAAATACTAATCAATGATATCATAATTTGAAGCCATAAAATTCGAAAATCAGACCCTCCCATTAAACCTTATAAATCACACGAATGTAATTTGAACCTGTGTTAAAAAGTCAATATTTGTGACAGTGAGATTTAAATATTTTTTAAAAACAAACAATTGAAAAGTCAACAAAATCTATTATTATATAGATATAGATATAGACTAGTTTGAATATCCGCGTTTACGCGAGCATATATAAAAAATGCATAAAACTGTATAATCTATCAAAAAATATATATGAAGTTCAGAAAGTTAATTATTAATACGAAAAAATAAATAAATATTGTTTATTTCAAATTATGAAAAACTTATATATTAACTGTATTATTCATAATAATATCACTTTCGTTAAAATATCTTCAACCTTTTATGACTCTTAATTCGAGATACTTCGACATAAAGCTGGTAATGACTGCTTTTAGCAAGATAATTAGTAATACCAAATTAAAATATAATTATCTTACGGTAATATCGTAATTATTTTTGAAAATAATCAATTAAAAAGTCAACAAAATTTATTATTATCCCTCCTATTTGTTAATTCTGTTGACACCTCGCTGAGGTGTCAACTCCTTAAGCCTCTACTTTCCATTTGTCTTTTTCTCATTAATCAGAAATATTATGTGTCATTTTGTAAAAATTCTCTATTAATTATTCCTTTTATAGATTTTTGTCTTGGGTATATAATAGGGCTTTATTCCTTATTTTGTTTAGGCCTCATTAATAGAAAATTTACCATCTTCCAACCATTTTCTCTCGCCTTCCATGGAATTATAGATCTGACCTCAAAAGGGGAACAAGGATTGCTCTTGCACGACCGGTGATTCTCATCGGACAAATAAAATAAACGTTCCCTTGAGATAAATTCAATCCACGACAGGAAATTCAATGGCGAAGCAATCCGGAGAAGTCCAGCCTAAAACCAACCATGCTTTTGCTGCCAACTTTTTTTAAAGTTTTGATTTTTCTGAAAAATCACTCTATGGTATGTTTCCCGATTCAGGTTTTAACATATTTCTTTATTATTTTCCGAAATAAGCCTTTTTCGATAAATTTGACCTCGGATTAATTTCATCCCGATCTTGGTTGATTTCGAGTGGCCCATATTTGTGATATTTATCTCTGTGGAGGCATCGATTTTCAATCTTCAGAATTGTGTGCAAATTATCTGATTTGGAATTGATTTATAGAATATTTATTGGACTTCAGCCTTCTTACAGATCTGTGCATATGAACTTGGGTTTTTCGGAGATTTTTTTTGTTACAGATTAATTGATTTGTGCGATTTTATTTGGATTTTTCGGAGATTTATAGAATATTTATTGGACTTCAGCCTTCTTACAGATCTGTGCGTATGAAATTGGATTTTTTGGAGATTTGATTTTAATATTTATCTATGCATAATTTTTGATTCACATCTGTATGAAATTGGATTTTTCATATTTATCAGCACGAAAGATTTTCGGAATGGTTTAATTGTATTTTTTGATTATATTTTGATTTCAGTTTCCCCTTTGTCATTTGCTTCAGGCTGATGGACTTATTTGATCATTTGCTCAAGGTAGTTTTCTCTTCTTTTTATTCCTTTGTCATTCTTTTTATTCTTACAGAATGGTTGCAAGGAATTTCTTGATCACTTGATGTTGCCATTGGATTCAAGGATAAAATTTAAGCTTATAAGTGTTTCAGGGATGGTCTTCAATCTTAATGTTGTTGGTTGATATATGTTAATTAACTTCATTTAGGTTTTTTTATTGTTTTACGGTCTACAAGTATGCTCCCTTTATTTTGTTAGTCTGTAGCATTTCCAAACTCTAATCTTCAGCTCCTGTTTGGACTTGGAATTACAAACATAAACAAACGTATTTCTTTTTATTTATTATTGTTTGTATATTTATGAATATTTGAATACCAATGAGTTATTAGGATTGGAAAATGCTATATATCGTGTAGAGACATTGTTTTCTAATATTGTTTATCTTTCTCAGTCAATCAATATAATAAACAATTACCATCCTTAAATTACATCAACCCAATCAATTGGTATTTAGACTAATCAATTACATTTAGATTAAAAATATAATCTTTATTATTCGATCAATGCTCTAAATAAACAATTAAAATATGAAATATTTAAATTAAGGAAGAATAAAATATTCAATTTCATTTCTTATAATATCCATTACATATATATGATTGTATATGTACCTTATATCTGCTATTTTATACTAAATCTTCCCCGGAAATGTGGACAGAATATGGTTTGATTAGTAATTATAAATAACAATCTGTCACATAAATCACTCCAACGTCTTTCCAAAATTTTTGAAACTGCATTGATTATCATTGTCAATCATACCTAAAATTAATAATACCTTCCTCAAAAAAATTTGTTAACTCTGCCGTATCAATGCAAATATCTTAGACAAAGGTTTAGTCAACTATTCCATTTCATATAGTATCTTCTCCCTTTTTTTTCAAACGACACGTGAATAGTACAAGGCATATTGAATTCCTTGAAGATATTGATTTGAATTTTGGGGTAAGAGTTTATAAGTTGTAATATTTTGTGGTGGTATTATGTTTTCCTTCTTATGCAATTATTTTTTTTCTTTTCTCAAATTCAGAAGTTAAAAAGGATTGTATTTTCCTTAACTATCAGTTTTTATTATATGTCGAAGTAACTTATAAAAAGGATATTTATTTCTCTTATGTTCATTACATATTATAATTAATCTTCAATCCCAAGCTTAAATTGTATTGTTCATTATTCCAAGTTATATGAGCATATGAATTGCAATGAAGATATGCAAGTAATGAACATACTATGTGAATATCATAATATTCTAAAAATTATTAATACTGCGGACAATCTTATTCAAAATCTTTTCCATTTTAAGGAAAACTAAGACAACAGACATAATCTTTCACATATTATAAATACCAGTTACTTATTTACATTAAAATATTAAGACATAATATTTGTTAACTTAAATAGATGACTATTCTGTTTCCCTTAAATATAGTTTATATATTAACTAATCATTATGTCTAAGAGTCAACCATAGTATGTTTTTAGGAGATTAACTTAAGTCATGTATAAACATATATCCATTATGTTTTCCTTAAAAAACGAATATAAACATATTAATCAAGTATCAAGTTATTTTGAGATATAATTCTGTTGTAATACATCTTACCCCTAAAATCTTTTCTTTATTCCCTGCATATCAGTTTGTGAATTTAAATCAAGATAATGTTACATATTTTAAGTATAGCTGATCATTTAATTACGTTACTTATGCGAAAGTATTGCTGATCATCTAATACAATATTTATTTTAAGTATTGTTGATCATTTCATTCCTTAATATATATTATAAATATATTTAGATTTCAATCGCCTATAATGTAATATACCTACTAAAAAAATCTCTTGCCAATAATTAATTGATATGCATCAATTAAGGAAGAGTAAAAACTTTGATTATATTGGATTGGTCGTATTATAAACTATTAAAATTAGGGAAAATTCTCATATGATATAAATACATAATCCCTATTTACCATTTAATCCATTGACTCTTTTTATCCTCATATAGTCCAAATACTTCATATTTAATCAAAACTTACGTTTAAATTATCAATAATACCCTTATATCAACACTAATTCCTAAATAATCATTCATTTTCTTTTATATCCAATTTAAGTAAAATACTTTTGTAACGCCCCGATTTTAGGTTTACATTTTAAATAATTCAAGAAATCTTGGCGTCACAAATAAATGTCGAATTTCATAACAATTACATAATAAAATTCATGATTTCAAAATGATCAAGTTTACGCAGCGGAATATTTTCTCAGGGGTATATATATATTTTTTGTAATTTTGAAGTTAGCTAGCTGTGTTTTTTTATTTTTTTAATTTAACACCCCCCGCCCCCCCCCCCCAAAAAAAAAAGTAGCATGAACTGGAATGTAAATGTCTATTTTTCTTCCAGGGAAAAGCAAGCTCTATGGCTGCTGTAGCTCTTTGGACCTAAGCCTGGATGGGAGGTCTGATATTTTTAAAAGCCTGATATAGATATTATATTTTATTCACAATTTTTTTTTTTTTTG
>BMAC01000410.1:833270-890588 GCA_014905375.1 Phtheirospermum japonicum
ATCAATCTTGGTTTCAAAAAGGTGGGATTGTATGACGGCGGTGGTGTTGGCGATTCGGCCGAGATGGGCGACTGTCATGGTGGCGTTGTTGACTGTCGGTTTGATTCGGGTTTGGTTCTATACGTGCGGCGGTAGTGGTGACGTTAGTGAAAGGAAATTGACGACCGTTGGTTGTGAGTTTGGGGTTGGCTGTGATGGTGGTGAAGAAGAATTTGGACATGAATATTAGTTTAGAGACCTGTTTTTTTTTTTTTTTTTGGGCCTTGATCATTGGGATTCAGACTCAAAGGTATATTAACATTTAGTTTTGCGTAATTACTTTCATGTGCACTGCGTCGTCTGAATGACGGTTCTAGTGTCATTCCTCATTTCTATCTATTTTGTTTTCTGTATTACAAAAGATACACTTGGTCTAATCACAATTAAAACACACGTAAACTGTAATCAAATTAATAATACCTCTTGATATATATTCCAACTCTACAAATTGCATCTTCAAGAGAGGAGTATATGTTAAGTAAACACAAACCTCAATGGAGTGTTTGTAAGGGGGGTATTTTTAAATTTTAATGATTATATAAATAATAACTTTTTTTGGGTAACTGTGCTAACCTCTAGAGTAGTTTTTGCAATTCTAACTATATTTATTCATGAAGGGGTACGTAATTCGTATATCATCTAAACTTGCAAAAATATGGGATTCACATTAACATTATCTATATTTTGTTTTAATGGCATAGGGGTTGAGACACCAGGCATTTCTTGCTAGAATGGCTAAGTTACGCTTGCAGATATATAGTTAAAGAGCAAGTCTCTTGTGTGACGGCCACATGAATCATTTATCATGTGACGGAGCTCTATATCTATTCAGACCCCGATTTGGTCCATCAAATTGGGTCGGTCTATGCAAATTTATTGGGTTTGGGACTCTGTCAAATGACAGAAGATCCATGTGACTGTCACATTTGAGTCTTTGCCTATAGTTAAGATGTATGTCTTATTTTGAGATACTCTAATGGTTCCATCAAAATATATGGTTTGTTGTGACCGGATATTTGAGTGCATTGTTTATTTAATTTGGAATCAATGCTTTGGATTTTAGATATAAATATTTATTTTGAAAAGTCTTTGGCTTTTTGACAAGAATATAAAATTGAGTCGTCATGTCAATAGACTCTATTTAGGATTTTGAATATGTTATTAGAAGTGCTTATTAGTATTCAAATCTTTTTTTCTTTTTATGGAACTATTTTTTAATTATTAAAAAATAGAATAACAGTTTATTTTAAATAAAGGTTTCGTTTTGTTGGGATAATGGGGTAAAAACGCATAATTAATTTAGCAAATTAAGAAAAAAGATCTCATTACCAAAAATAAGACCTTTAATTCAAAACTCGAAATTAATTACTTCACATACGATGTATATATATAATAATTAATAAATTTCATCCCATATATATATAATCGGGTATAAAGTACTTACCAAAAATATGAATATTAATTATTAGTGTTATCGTTACCAAATACTCTTTATGAAATCATAATCGGTTATAATTATTAGTGTTTATACCAAAAATATGTAAATAAATTACAATATATACCAAAAATATTAAAATCAAATACTGATTATATAATAAATAATCAAATACTTAAAGAAAATCCTAATATTACGCATTATACCCAACAGATCAACCTACTGCATTAATTTACATATAATGTTATCTATTAGTATTTCGCATTATAATTTATGCTTTATACCAAACATAGACGTTACTTATTAGTATAACGTTATAATTTGTAAAATACTTTTTAAAATATGATGATAATCGAATAATAATTCTCTACAATATGGTTGTGATTAATAGTATTTGTACAAAATATATGTAAATTAATTACAAAATATAATTATCAATTTACTTCTTTGATTTGTAAAAAAATTATATTACTTTATAGTAATTTCCATATTTTCCAATCTTACGGCATGATTTATTATTTTACTATATTATGTAAATTAGATCAACTACTGTATAACAATTATTTATTTCTGTCCATTATTTGTGTTATATTTCGGCTCAAGATGAATAAATGATTGGCCCATAGACATCTATTCTGCCGGGCCCAACTGCACACATCCACCCACCATGTTGACCACTCTTGAGGAGGCCCAGCCCGTTGACCCACTGTTGGAACCCTAATCTATTTTCTGCAGCTCACTTATCCTCTCTCGGCCGTTTCTCCCTTCGCCCGATTGCTATGGCCCTCCGTTGCGATTCTGCCGCTCCCTCTTGGCTTATCCAACCCCTATTTATTGAGCCTCTGAGTTGTTCCCAGGGGTACGGCAACATCCTACGAGTTCTTCTTTTCTTTGTGAATACTTGGGCGCCTCTGAGCTTTGATAACAGATCTGTCCGTTTTTTGCTTTGTTCACGTTGGTTGGGTACTCCGGTGGTATCGGTTTCCGAGGAGTGGTTTCCAGTCAACGGTGAGGTGCTGTGTGCCGTCCCGACTCGCTTTCTCTTGCCAAGGTGTTCCGGTTGTTTGACKAATAGGGCCACGAAGGGATTTCTGAGCCGGATCTCTTTCGATCTCATCCCGGTTCCGTCTCCTYTTCAGAATTCCATCAAACGGCGACACTGTTTTTCTTACGGGTCTAAGGCAATCGACACAAATGGCGGTAATCGTTCTAATTGTTGTGTTAATCCATTAATCCCGCTTGTAATTTGTGTTTAGCTTTCGAATTGCAGACTCTTGGAGATAGGAGCAGCTGCTGGGAACAAGACAGGCTCGTAAAGCTACTGTCGGACTTGAAGAAGCAGTCTGTTCGGGCCGGGCCGGGCTGGATAGAGGGTTTGAAGTTTGGAGGCTTGAAGTCAGAGTGTGGACTGGTGGATTGGGGCTGAGACGGGCTAATTACGGACAGGCTTCATCACTGTCCGGGCCTAAACGACGCTCGACGACGAAAAACGACGCTTCCGCGTGTGACCAAATAGCGGGTACCGGGCGGCGAGCGACCACAACAATTTGTATAGATATTTTGTTGGTTTTTAATTCATGGTATTCCGTGTTTATATATAATTTGTGTGGTTTATTTGATTGAGAGTATTTTCTCAGTGCCCTGCTTACATAGAGAGTACCTAGGTACGACGGAAACCAAAACACAACACAGAAATCAGTAAATATATTTTCCTATACAAACAAAACACAACACAGAAATAATGGACACAGAAATATAACCAAAACACAACACAAAAACTTAAGTGAGTTGATAATATAGTCTCGAGCAAAGTTTCTTCATATTTTCCTATAAAACCAAAACACAACACAGAAACCAGCAAATATAATTTTAACTGAGCCAGCCATGGCGGGTGAAACGTCGCCGTTTTTTCTGCTGCCGGAGGACTGCATAGCAATGATCATCTCTTTTACGTCCCCTAGAGACGCCTGCAAGGCGGCGGCCGTGTCACCGGTGTTCAAATCCGCTGCTGAATACGACGCCGTTTGATTCATGGAGAGAGAATTAAATTCACTGTATTCCACCGGCAGATATTTCCATTTATTTTTTCTTGTAATTAATGATTTGTTACTTTTCTGGGCAGATAATGCAAAATTAGTCCGCTGATTTATGCTGATGTTTTGCACTTTCATCGAATGATTTTTGGGGTTGCAATTTAGAACAATAGCTTTTAAGTTTTGATAATTTTATTCCACTCCTTTACCTATTCAAAAAATCGCCGGCCACCCCAATTTAGGGTTTTCTCATTCATTACTCAGCAATATTAAATCACAAGGTACTGGCCCACCTCAGAAGATTGAAATGAATTTTCATTTCAATCTTATATTCTCCTTTATTTTTTTAGCCGAAATAGGTAAATGTATTTTTTTATCTCGTTAGTTTCTTGTTTACATCTTCAGGTCAGACTATTTCTTGTGGTTATTTATTATATTTGATATTTTCCTTGTATTTCATTTCAAATTATTATTTTTATTTTCTTTTGTATTTGATTTTACTTGTAAATCACTAAATTGTGCCTAATAAATGCTATGTTAAAAACCCATTTGTTGTGTTTTTTTTTTTTTGGACAGAGTTTCAGATTGAATAGATCAACTGGTAAGAAATGTTGTATGTTGAGCGCAAGAGAGCTCGAAATTGTATGGATAGACTCACCATCACACTGGCAATTGACATCTTTACCAGAGTCTAGGTAATATGATACGTATGCGCATAAGTTTTATGCATTTTCACAATAAGGAAGAGATTAGAGAGAGAGAATTTTGTTTGCAAATATTACCTTACCATGGAATTGAAAAGTTTTGGTTAGGGGTATATTAGTGAATATTAATTTCTTAATTCTGCTTATCCAGTACAGAACGTCATTTAATTAGTATCGGAGAGAGCAGATTTTTTAACACGGGTCAAAGATTCTTTAGATTTTTGTTTCTGCTTCGATTTTCACACAAATAAAACAATTTTACAATTTATTCACTAGACACTTTCTGATTCGGTCGTGAATAGATTTGGCGAGGTTGCCCAACTACTAAGTGTCTGCTGGCTTGAGATCCAAGGAACAATGCAATCGCAAATCCTATCGCCCAACACCAATTACGCAGCATTTCTCGTGTTCAAGCTCTCCGAGGAATATTACGGGCTTGACGTTCCCTCAAAGGCGTCGGTGAAGGTTGTCAAAGACAGCACATCAAAAAAGACCAAAGGTGACGACAACATCACAACTGTTTACATAGTCCCACCGAGCCGTGTGTATCTCCGACCCACTCGACCTCGTTTGCCGCCTTTGAGAAAAGTCAGAGGCCGGTTCCGTCGAGTAGAGAAGATGTTGGCTGGAAATCGAGTTGGGAAAATTTCTCGTTGATGAAGGAGATGAGTGTGATGTCCTAATTCAACTTTATGAAATTGAACATCTTAATTGTAAAAGGGGTCTAATTGTTGAAGGGATTGAGGTTCGACTAGGGGTGTGCATCGGTCGGTTCAGTCGACCGAACCGACCGAATATTGAAAACCGAAAAAACCGAAAACACTGGTCATGGAAACCGAAACCGATCGAATCATATTGTACGACCGATTTTCGACCGAACCGAAAATTTGGTCGGTTTCGGTCGATTAACCGAAATTAATTTTTTTCCCCCGTTTTTCAGTTTTTTCAGTCAGCCTGGAAAAGAAAATATAAAACTAAAAGACCAAATACAAAGCACAGTGCAACAAACCAAATTTTGGAAGGAACAAACCAAATACAAAGGCAACAAACCAAATACTGTTGCAAACCAAATACAAAGGCAACAAACCAAATACAAAGTATCAATGAGATGAATCCATAATTCAGACATATTAAAAACCACAGTCTACTTGAAATTAAAATTGAAATTAAAATATGACAAAATATCCAAGTTCACAGTCCACTTCAGCAGCAACCTCAAAAATCAAATTTCACCATCTTTCTCCATCATGAACATAAAATATCAACAGCAACCATCAGCCCCATTCCTCCAAAATACAAAAAAAATAATAAAAAAAAGTAATAAGAATAATAAGCAAAATAAAAAATATAATATTCAGAATTCAAAGCATACGGTCAGATGCTGGTAAAAAATAACATTATCAAGTTTCTCAAAGGACAACAATCATTATCATATTCATAAATAAATAAGAATTAGAAAAAATAAATAAATGGAGGGTACCTATACAGAAAAATAAAATTTAAATACCTGATTTTACAATCCAGTTTTCATACTTTATTAAGTTTGTCCAATTCCCACGAYCGGCAAATCTGAAATACACAAGTTACAATTCAAATTCTTAGAACTTAGACAAAAATAGACAACATAATATTATATATATACTCGATTGATATACTTATCATCTCAAAATTAATACCTTTCTCAAAAATCTCTAGCTCATCCAATTGTTCTTCAACACTGTCGAGAAGATCTTCATTTCGAAGCCAATCTTGTGCACATATCAAAGCTTCAACAATTTTTGGAGTTAAAGAACTCCTAAATCGATCAAGTATCCTCCCGTCGGTACTAAATGTAGACTCCGAAGCAAGAGTTGATATTGGAACCGACAACAGATCCCGAGCCATTTTTGAAAGAATGGAAAATCTTTCGGAATTCACTTTCCACCACTTAAGCACATCAAGATTTTCACACCCCTCTACGACATCCTCGTTCAAGTAAATTTCTAACTCTGATTTCTTAGTTGAATAACCACCACTCTCTAGCTTTTGCCTTCTATACTTAGCTTTCAAAAATGAAGATGGTTTGCTACCAACACTTTCAGAATCAGAAATACTACTCACACTACCCCCTGAATTTGCGACACTTACACTAGAACTTGATTCATTTCCCGACTGATATTTATTCTTGTACTCTTTGAATAATTCAACAAGTTCACTCTTCACATTTTCAAGGATWGTATCACCCTTTTCAGCCCCATACATCTCACGTAAAGAGTAAGCCATGTACTCGTACTTATCTCTTGGATCAAAAACATTGGCCCAAAAAATAATTTTATTCATTTTTTCTGACTCTCCCCAATATTTCTCAAATTTTGATTTCATTGAGTCACCAAAATCCTTYACCATGAAATCGTCACTTTTTTTCCACTCATTTAAAACACAACACAAATCACTTATCTCACTAAAAAAGGTATTTGAAGTGACATACRAAGAACCAGAAACCCGCAAAGTAATGTCATAAAAATACTTCAATAAATCACATACTTTACGAGCACAAGACCAATCATAAGAAGTTGGAACTTTATCTGCTCCTAAATCACTTACAAAACAAGTTTCTTCACTCTCATACCTTTCAAATGCTTTTTCAAATTTCACAGCCGTGCTTAGCATCAAATTCACAGAACTCCACCTTATTTTCACATCTAGACACAACAGGCTCTTACTTTCTATACCTTCCCATCCCACACACTCTTTAAATTCTTTAAGTCTAGCGGGGGAATTTCTAATGTACCTAACTGCCTTTCTAATACGCTTCACACAAGGTTTTACATCTTTCAAGCCCTCGGTAACAATCAAATTAATTACATGTGCAATACACCTCATGTGAAGGTATTTACAATTCGCAACACAATCCCCCCAATTCAACATTCTTTTTTTCAAAAACGCCAAAGCCGTATCATTTGAAGTGGCATTGTCAACAGTTATGGTGAACACATTCTTTAACCCCCACTCAAGAATACATGTTTCGAGTGCTTTACCAATGTAATCATCTTTATGGCTAGTGACAGGGACAAAATTCAAGATTTTTTTTTGCAAATTCCATTCATTATCAATAAAGTGAGCTGTAATGCACATGTAATTAATCTTTTGCAAAGAAGTCCAAGTGTCAGTTGTAAGACTGACTCTTTGGAAAAAATTTTTCAAAAAGGATTTCAATCGTGATCTCTCACTCACAAATAAATCATAACAATCTCGTGTAATCGACCACCTAGAAGGAATCTTAAACCTAGGGCAAGCTTTACTCATAACCCTACGAAACCCCCTGCCTTCCACAAACTTAAATGGTAACTCATCAACAATGATCATGTATGCAATCGACTCTCTAATCTCATTGTAATCATATTTCCATGTAGTTAAAGTACCCAACCCAGAATTCACCCCAGACTGACCCTCTTTTTTTTGCTGCAAATTCAATAAAGTTTGGCCACTTTCTATGTCTTCTTTGCAAGTAGTCATGTGTGCAAGAAGAGTAGATGTACCATTTTTTTCGGGTGAGATGCATATTCGATTTTGCAGATTCTGCACTTGGCTGATATCAAATTGCCGTCTTCATCTTCGAGCCTTTCAAACTGGTCCCACGCTTTAGATCTTAGCTTCCCAGTTTTTCTTTTCTTTGATGCTGGTACAGCAGGTGCAGCGGCTACTAATGGGCCATCGATGGAATTCGATGCGACTTCAGGTGGGGTTGGTCCAGACGGGGTCGGGGTATTGCTACTCCCGCCTACTTCGTCTTGTGGGCTTGAGCTTGACATCTGCACCTACATAAAAATAATAGAATAAAATGATGCATTAATACCACAGTTAACGATTTACTAAACCAATTGACATAGTCGACGATGAGAAGCAAAGGCAATGAAGAGATATACAACAAGCATATGACCAAGATAAAACTAAGAGCATATAACAATAATAATAATAATAATAATAATAATAATAATAATAATAATAAATAAAAAGGACCTCAATATTACAAAGAATCTGGATTGTAATTTCAAACAAGGTTTCATTAATCGAAAAACCTAGGTTAACCATAAGCAAAGGTCCTCTAATAATATTAAAGTTTATTCTTATCAAATGTTGCCCATTCCAGTCAACTACATCAAAACTAAAAGAAAAATAGTAGTGAACATAGTAAACGGCTCTGCTTCTGATCAAACATTTGTTTGTGGTTCTTATTGGAGGAGAAGGGGCTTACCCTTATTCATTTCTAACTGTAAGTTTACTGTCCTTTTCGTGCAATTAATCAATGATGCTTCCATCTAATAATCTATCAACCTTAATTAATTAATAAAAATGTGTGTTTCTATATAATATGTGCAGGTGGTTACAGTTAAGGCTAGTGGTATAGTTCTTCCAATGTACATATTGATTTGGATTTCAGCAGCACTGCAAAACAGCATTATGCATCATCACCAGGTTAATTTCGCCGCCTAATCATAATTTATTTATTTATTACAATAACCTTCTAAGAAAAAATAGAATAAGTTTCAAAATCACAGAATCATAAAATTACTTTAATGGCTTTTGAGAAGAATATGGGTGAGGATTCGAATTCAAAGCATGTGAATTTGGATGAGGACTCAAAATTTATTCCAAAAACCATTTCAGATATTCTCAAAAATGTGCCATTGATTTCTGATTGTTCCAAAAACCCATCGGAAAAAAAAAAATCAATTAAAATTATATTCTTCTTCTTCCTTTTAAAAACAATCAGGACTGATCAAACCCATTGACTCAAAATTTATTCCAAAAACCAAAATTGTTAAACATTATATTCTTGCCCCCTTAAAACAACTCTTATTCACCATTTGGAGAAAAAAAAAAAGGAAGAAGAAGAAGTCAGAGTCAGAAACACAGGAGACTCGACATGCAAAATCAATACAAATTAAAAATCAATTATAAAGTAAAACAAAATTGTTTGGCTTAAGACTCAACTGAATCTAGCAATTAACATAGTCTAGAATCGAACCCGGAAAAGCTGGGAAGAAATGAAAGATTGGAGGAGGCGATGCAATGAATCGAACCCGCAGATATGGAGCCGTCTTTTATCAGGATCTCATCAGTTTGAAGGAGCAGATCACGGGACGGAGGAGGGCTACAGTGGCAGAGGACCGGTCGGTCACCGGAGGTTGAGTTGCGAAGAGGGAGAAATTTGGGGCTAGGGTCGGTCACCGGAGGTTGAGTTGCGACGAGGGAGAAATTTGGGGCTAGGGTTTTCTTTCCTGGGACGCGGAGATGTTTTGTTCTGTTTTGGCTTTGCACACACGCACTCACGCGGCTGGAATTGTTTTTAATATCTAATTTATCTAATATCTAATATATATATATATATTATCTATACAAATATAATGGTTCGGTCGGTTCGGTTTCTTCGGGGTTGGAAAACCCAAAACCGAAACCGACCGACAAAACCGATTAATTTAGAAATATAAACCGAAAACCGAACCGAGATTTTAAAAACCGAACCGAACTGTATTTTTCGGTCAGTTTTTTCGGTCGGTTCGGTTTTTGGTCGAATTTTGCACACCCCTTAGGTTCGGCCAAAGCAAACGTTTTGAGTTTTGACTATTTTGGAGTTCAAGAGAACATTAATTTATATTAATTATTTTTATTTCACATTCTATATAAAAGTTTATGTAATGCTTGAGCTGTATTCTCAATATTCTGTGTTGTGCAATAAAATTGTGTTTAATTACAATTTTAATTTTCAATATTATTTCTGGAAAATTTTCTTGGCCAAGTTCTTCTATTCTTAAACAAGCTCATTATAATCATGTAAGTCTTATTTGGTTAGTTGGATTAAAAAAAAATAAGAAAAATAGAGTTTATCTTAGATGGTACTGTATTCAAATAAGCTATTGGAAAATTACATTATTATGTCACTAAATATTTAAGATATTCTTCATTTTCAACATGATTAAATTAACAATAATTAAGTTTTATTATGTCACTAAATATTTAAGATTTTTTTCATTTTCAACATGATTAAATCAACAATAACTAAATTTTACAATGAAAGATGTAAGCTATGTTGGGGTCTATTGTTGGACTCTATGGTAGAATCATTTGTGGGGCATGAGAGCCGGTGGTTTTTTGTGCGATGGATGTCAGCGGATCGAGTCCGCTTATCTTCAACTCATGAACTTCGTCGATACAAAGTTATATGACAACACCCAATTTTTTCGATTCGGCGGGCTAAATGAAATTACTGAATAACTTAATAAAATGGATATGACTTGTAACATCCATACATCCAATACATTTTTATTCATTTAGTTAATTATCATCATGCATAAAAGAAATAAAAATTCTAGTCCCGAGCTCGTCGCCATAATACGACTTCCTATTTTAATATTAAATAATCTAAGAATTCTATTTAAACGAATTTATAGTTCAATTTCAAATAAAATTATATTATCAATTTCTAAGAAATTATTATAATTATTTAGTGATTTAATTAGCTATTTAAATTACTAATGAGTCGACTATGAAATATTCTCGATTACTAAGATTATTATAATTTATTTATATCATAATTATTATTATTTTTTTTATATAATTTAAAATACTATTGGGTCGTTCACGGAATTATTTTAGTTTTAAACTTAAGTCGTCTAGTGGATCGTTTTTATTTTGGACATGAAAACGAGCCCAATCGAAACCCAATTGCTAGCCTAGCCCACCAAGACCCTACCCTAACCTTCCTAAATTAAACCCATCTTTGGTTTATAAACCTTTTGCAAATCAGCCGACATTAGGTAAACCTTTAATCTTATTCTTATGAATTCTTGGTTTTTCAAGAACAATCCTTTGTTTTTTTTTCTCCAAATCCCCATCTTTTTGCATACACGGCCGCAAGATATATCTCAATTCTATTTTCTAAAAATCTTCAAGTTAATCCCAATTCTAGTAAGAACCAATCCCACTGCCAGCCATCAACCCCCATACGTTTCAATCCAAATCCATCATCCACGGCCACGCCGCCCGACACCTTCCAGGACAAACCCCGACTCTGCCACGATCAACACCCCACAGCCCGCTTCAAAACCGGGACCCAACGAACCCCACGACAAACCGTCCAAAACCCGAACGTTCAAGACGTAACCGACACGTCAAACAATCAACCACCGCCTACAAACCCAGACGAACCCCTGTCCAAAAACCAACCCATCACCTCGGCAACTCAGACCCGAAATCCAACCCGACTTGGCTGCGACGAATCGAACCAACACCAGTGGCCACGATTTCATCTCCGCCGTCTCCAAACAACCACCGCCACGACCCGTTTCAAACCCACAGCGACTGTCGAGACCAAACCGACCACTGCCGTACAACGACCATCGACACCACAGCCCGACCATCCACCACGTCGAACCATCCGGATCGCCGAGCCCCCATCATCGCCAACCCAACCAGCCCGTACGCCAACCTGCCTGAAACGGAAGCCACGCTTGGACAACTACCGGCCCGAACAACCAAAACCCCAACGCCGATCCAGCCCCACGCCGAACCATACGGATCACCACCACCAACCACAACCAGACTCGACTGCTGGCCGCCACCCAGCGAACCCACAGCCGTTGCCGTCCGTTTCACCGTGCTGTCGCCAACAATCGCCCGCCCTCGCTGGTTGCAGCCAGCCCTTTCAGCAGCCGGCGGCGACTGAGAAAGGGAGAAGGTCTCGCCCCGTCTGTCATCGCCTAACGCCGGAGCCGCCGAGACCGACCCGAGTGCCGCTGCTGCCACAGTTGCCATCGCACCACTTTCCGAACGCCGCCGCAAAATTTCCGTCGCCAGGTGCTATCGCCGTCGGCCGAGGAAGGAGGAAGAGGTGCAGCGCCGTTCCTGATTTGGGGAGAAAGAAATGAAATGGGCAGACGGGCTTTGACGGGAGAGGAAAATTAGGGCTGAAATCCCCTTTTGTTCCAATAAATTTTTCCAAATTTGCAGATTGACCCCCTAACTTTTTCCACCTTTTCAATTGAACCCCCAGATTACCCAAAAACCTCAATCCAGCCCCTGAAACATATTATAAAAATACTTTCCAGTCCAATTTATTATTATTATTATTATTATTATTATTGCTATTATATTATTATTATTAACATTATTATTATTATTATTATTATTATTATTATTATTATTATTATTATCTATATTATTATTATTATTACTATTATTATTATGATATCTATTTTAAATAGGAAAATTACTAATTTAAATATACTTTCTATTTGAATAGGTGACGAGCATTAAGGGAATTTAGGATTTCAACTACGTGCATTCGCTCGATTTTCCACGACATATTTACGAGGTAGGGACCACCGACTTATCTATGTTCAATTTTACATGCTTAAATCTACGTGCTATGTGTATCATGAAGTTCGATGTTTATAAAATCTAATATAGACGTAGACCTAAAGTTGTTTGTGACCAAAAGTCGTCATCGGGTTCATCCCGACGTGCTATACCTATTGATTAAAACCAGGGGCCTTATGTGCCTATGACCTAAAGTGTCATCGAGGAAACTCGCCGCGTTTTAGCTGCAGTCAACTGTTTTTCGATGTTAAAATTTGCGAATTCTATGGTTAATTGTGCTATATTTGAGTTGTATGATTTTGCATGGAAATGTCGGTGTAACTATTGAGTACGTTGAGCTCATCCCAAATCAACAATATTTTTCAGGTACAAACGAAGATGTCGATCGGATGGGAGACGAGGAAATGAATAAAACATTGACACTGAATTTATGTTCTTAAATTATTTTATTGTTTTGATTACAAGTCGAATTAGACATAAATGCGTGTTTTTAAATTATTTTCCATTGGTGGAGTTTTAGATATTTATATTATGAATGTTATTTTCCGCTGCGTAATTTTGAACCTAAAGAAAATTTTCTATTTTCTTTTGATCTTTTATATTAAAATTACGAAATTTGATATTTTTTGTGACGCCAAGATTTCTTATATTTAATTATTTTAAAAATATAAATCATTTTTAAACTAAAGTGAAATCGGGGCGTTACAGCTATGGATGGTTCGATACTGAATCTATTTTCTCGATACACGAAGCATTGATGTGCACGTGTACAATCCTACAACATGCATTTGTGATTGATTATAGTTTCGTTAGGGCTGTATTCCACATTAACATTTCAAAGTAATGAATCCTTAATACATACTACTAAGTATAAAAGCGTACTACAAAGATGAAAATCCATGCTACGTTAAAAAAGGAAATACAGTTAATTTTGACTTAACGTTAGGCAATATATAATGATTTTATTTTTAAATTCAGTATTGGTAATAAATAAAAAAAGAACAATTATCATCAGACAAAAAGAACAACTATCATCCAATTACATATTGTTTTAGAAAATGAGGTACATAAAATGCACCCATCACGTGTATTCATTGGAATGAATCTTTACAAGTCTCTTTGTTGTGGTTGCCAACCTTACCACACCTACCACATTTTATCTTCCTCGGTATATGCTCTCATCTGGACAAATGTCTTTTCTCCTTTGGTCTTCTGGAGGGGCACTTCGTCGATGGTGGAACAATTGGTTTAGTTTCTTTCGGTTCTTTTGATATACCAAACATTGGGACTGGCTATATAGGATACGCGTAACACCTTGCGCATGTGTTTGAGTGGTAAAACTCATCAACGAAATATGTTATAGGCTTGCCCACACGCAAAATCGACGCCAAAGCACGTGAACAAGATAGTGCGCAAAACTGCCCTTACTTACATGAACATGTCCGCTAATCGATATTCACCTCGACATGGGTCGCCATGCACTTCGAATGTATACTCCGATGACCAAGTAACCGACCACTGCCTTCCTTCAAAAATGATTTTTTTAACTTATTGAGGATGGATGGGCATAAATCAATAGTCCAATCCTTGTAAAGTATCTAGCTACACATGGAAAGAAAATGTAAAGAATTTTAAGCATATTAATGGGGCAAGATTACGAACTACAATTTATAATTGTTTATTATTATTATAATCTGAATAAGCACCATGAGTATGGATTAAAATCTAAGTGTGTATGGAATTAAAGTCAATGTAATTAAAGTCATCGTTAAAAGCAGAATATTATAATTTGAAGAACAAGGATCGAGGATACGTACCACGGATTTGTCTCATAATCTTAATCCTAATGTTGTCGATCATGTTTGTGATGGGCAAATTCTTTTCTGTTAATATCCAATTATTGAAGGACTCGGCGGTGTTTGAGCTCATTTCCCCGTACCTTGAACCTCTAAAATATGCATTCGCCCACTTTATGTCATCCATGCTCTCAATAAAGTGCTTGGCTGCAGCTCCGCCATCTGCTATAAATTTACCCTTTAAATGCTCAAATAGTGCAACTGTTGGCGCGTTTGTTGCTTGTGTCAGAAGTCACTCCAGTCTACCGCGCAATTTCGATGAGAAACTTCTACCTCTAATAGTATATTTCAAGTTTGTCCTCAAATGGTTCAAACAAAATCCGTGTGGATATTCGGGAAATACCTTTCGGATTGCATCAAGTAGGCCTAGGTTTCTTGTCGGACACAAATGTGACTTCCCAAAATGGAGATAGAAGCCTTTTCAATTGCTCCATGAACCACTGCCAATTATCAAAATTCTCGGAGTCCACCACCACAAAGCAACGTGGTACAGACCTGAGAACATATTTTCATTTTTTTACATTATTAAATTGACAAAATAACTGGCTACACAGAATTGCGCACTAGTTCTTTTAAAAAAATAAAATTAAACATAATTTATATTCCCAAATTCAGCTTTGACATTTTTTTAATCGAACCTGTTGCACATTGTGAAGATATATATGGAGGATTTATGTACTTGTTAAAATCTATTTTATATCATCACAATCGTGGAAAGTCCACATTACGAGTTTTAGATGGAAGTTTGAAATTACATACTAGCTGGCATTACGAACGATTCTTGATCGATATCGAGAACAAATTACACATATCCTTGATGGAACTCGCATTTCATTTGCATCAAACTAATCTTATTGAAATTGTTGTTGTGTTTGTGTCTTATTCAATACAATAGTGTGGATAATGTTTATCTTATAAATTCTATACAACTAGTAAAAAATGAACTTGTAATGAAGATATTACCATTGTCGCCATCCTTTGCAGTCGCTCTAAGTAGTTGGCCTTTGAACTTTCCTTTCAAATGCATGCCGTCGATAAACAACACAGGTCGACAAAAATTAAAGCCTTCAATGCAAGCAGGAAATGCGACAAAAATCCTTTTGAAGCGACGTGAGTTCTCTTCGACGTCTAAAAGGATGTGAGAACCAGGGTTTGATTTAAGGGAACACTCGACGTAGAATTCAAGATCACCGAATGAGTCTCCAATATCACCAAGTATAGATTTCCTCGCCTTTCCCACAGCAAGATACACAAGTTTATATGAGATTTCTAACCCATATTGCCTTTCAAACAGTCGCTTATTATCGGCTGACCGAGTGTCAATATTTGTTCGTACATCTTCCAAAATCAGCGACGACACCAGCTCAAAACTAACACGGTTATATTTCATTGATTGAAAACATGCTCCGCATGTGTGCACATTATTAATTTGTCTCGCGTAAAAAAAAAACGTTGATTCGCTCCAAAGAGGCATGCACGAACCACCCCCAATTGTTGTCCAAATAAGTTGTTTTAACCCTTGAAAGATCGTTCATCACCCACTTGAACTGAAAACCTCCATCAATTGCAGTTTTACGTAGATCAACCCTGAAGTATTTCACACCACACACGAATTTTCGGCCAAACTCAGATACCTCCGTCTCCCATCCCGTCGTTAATAGTTTTTTCGTATGACTAGGAATCAGAGTATGAAGAATGTCCTCGTAATCTATTCCACAATAAATATTTTAAGTCGTATTTAACATAACAATTTCACCATCATTCGCAATGTCAACCCTAATGTATACTACTCCGTATGACATTGCTATATGAACCATACCTCTGAAACGAGCTTCAGTGGCTAATATTACTCTTGAAAATTCAGGGATGGAATAATGCATGGTCAATTTAGATCGGTTTAGCTGACTCAATCGTGCACATACATTGTCCAATATTAAATTAAACGAGAAACCTAGTTCTACGCCCACAACAAGTGTCTCTGCGCCATACCCAAAAAGTATGAATATAACTCCAAAATCCGACAAACCTGTATAAACATGACAAAAGTTAGCGGACAGCTAAAAAAAATAAACTCACGGGTATTAGCAAAAAACAATGCATATCCGTAGTATGGAATAACATATACATACATAATGCAAACCATAAAATATTCATTTTGTTTCAAAAAGTAATTAGCAGTTCGTAAAATATGAATCGACTATGTTCGACCTTATTACACACTGGAATGAATTACAACTAGTTTCAAAAAACTTAACTAGTACAAGATTATTCCAGGATCTAGTTCATAAACTCGATTTCTTGTAAACACATAAAGTTTTAAAACCTGGTTTGCAAACTGAAGCCTTCAAATGAAATTTGGATTTTAGCATAAAACAAATCATATTCGTAGTATGGAATAACGTATACCTACATAATGCAAACCATAAAACATTAATATTGTCTCAAGAAGTCATTAGCAGTTCGTAAAAATATGAATAAAATATGTTCGACCTTATTACGTAGTGCCATGAATTACAACTAGTTTAACTAGTATAGAATTATTCCATAACCTAGTTCATAAACTCAATTTCTCGCAAACACAAAAAGCTTTAAAGCATGGTTTGTAAACTAGAGCCTTCGAATAAAATTCGGATTATTTGAAGTTCACATCATATATTATCGACTTTATCTAGTGCCCATTTTGAAGACGACGAACTGGAAAAAAAAACTTACTTGTATCAATTTGCATATCCGCTTGAGTAGAAGGAAAAAAAATGAGGATTAAGAAATCTTATATCCAGTTGAATCAATGAAAATAATCAATGAATAGTGAATGTTCTAGAGGATAACGTCAGCATACATGATGAGAGAGATTGATTGAAGTGAGAAAAAATTGTGTTGACTCGTAGCATGATCAACGCCCCCACAAGCAGTTACCGGGATATTGAGCATGTGTATATATGAGAAAGTATATATAAGTTTTTGATTCAAGGGGCCTAAAATAACCTAAATGAGAATATAAGATTTGGTAGGATTATATGAAATATTATATTTCCAAAAGTGTATTATTTAAAAAAAATCCTAAATCTTATTACACTTTATTTGAACACTGCATGATTGTCACAACGAATAATAATTACTTAATTATAAAATATAAATGAAATATATATATATATATATATATATATATATATATATATAAAAGCTATTTTAACTTTATTATCCTTAAACTATGCGAAAAACTCGAATAAGCAAAAGTTTATTTATTTTTAGATGGAGGGGTAATAAATATTAAATAAAAGAACTAAACATTAAGACTCCATTGTGGAAATGTAGAGTTTAGATGCTAAGATATTTTAAATATGAGCTAAGATTTAACGAAAAAACTAATTACTTTAGCCATACAATATTAGTCATAAAATGCGCATAATTTGCGAGTAAAATATAGAATTTTTTTAGGGGGTGTCCTCAACACAGATTTTGAAAACTTTTTAAGCATTTGAAATTTTGTAGATTTTAAATAATTATATGGATTCTATTCTGAATTCTATTGGATTTTAATAGAATTTTATGAATTCTTATACAATTCAATTGTGTGAATTTTAAAATATTCTAATGGAACTTGTTGTATTTTATCAACATATAATTAAGGAATTTATGTAAGTATAATAACTTCATAATCATAAAAAATGCAAGTATTCAAACAAAGTCATTAATATAAATGTAATTTGACAAGGTCAAGTATGATTTTTTTTAAAAAAATATTATTGCTAAAATAATTATTCAACTAAAAATAACATTGATGGAGATAATTCATATTTTTTAAATAAAAATGCATCTATCAAGATGTGGTAATATATATTTATCAACTAAGAAAAATAGAAGAAATCACCATATATATATAGGATTAGGTTCAAATGAGAACCATGTTCTTATATGTGAACCTAGGGTCAATTATGGGCCTTAAATATAATTAAATGGATAGATCAGATTTTTTTGTGTATTTCCTTATTTAATTAAAAGCATTAGGATTGTATAATAAAAACACTACTGGTGTATATAACTAAAAATATTAATAAAACACTGTGATTGTATAATAAAAGCACTGCTGTTATATAATAAAAATACTAGTTCGCAGGTTCGCATATAATGACATGGTTGCATTTGAACCCACCCATATATATATATATATATATATATATAACATTCTTATTTGTAGTAAAATATAATAATGACATTTTTTTTTACTAAATGATCCATAAAAAAAAAAAAGTTAGCAATCGAAATAAGACTACAAAGCAAATATATTGTGGATATTCACAAAACTTAGAATCAACTGAAAATACAAAATACTACTACTACTACTACTACTACTACTACTACTACTACTACTAATAATAATAATAATAATCATATTTGTTAACGATCAAAAAAAATAATAATCATATTTGTTAACGATCAAAAAAAATAAATAATCATATTTGTTAACGATCAAAAAAAATAATAATCATATTTGTAGAATAATAAATTTAAAATTATTGTCATAAAAAATGATAATTAAGGTACAAGTTTATTGAAAGTTTAAAAGAATATATAAAATAATATGTGGGTAGAGATACATGAGAGAAAAATATATTTATTCTTTTCACTCAAAAATAAAAATAAATAATAATAATAATAATAATGTATTATTAATATAATAAATATTAGTACTATTATTTTATTCTATTATATTATCAATATTATTATTGTTGTTGTTGTTATTACTATTTTTAGGAAAATGGAATTTGAATTCTTAGGGGTCGAGGTTGGGTTTTGTATAAAATATTTTCTTCATAAATATGCCTTAGAATTTTATGAAAATCCATTCAAATCCACTTATAGAAGAAATCCAAGAAATTCGTAAAATGTTTGAAAGCTCTGAATTTTCGTAGAATCCATTAAAATTCAAGTTGAAAAACACAAAATTTGATGTATTTCATAGAAATTTAAATTGAGGACACCTAGATTATTATGAAATTTTAAATTCCACTAAATTCTATGTTGGGACACCTCCTAGTCAAGTCAAACTGGGAGAGTAATAGTAATACTTGGTTGCTAAGTTTTATTTTCATGGTAATTAATGTTAAATGTTTCTTTCAATGGAATGGAGACTAATTAAAAATATAGGGTTTAGTTTTCGATTTTTAGGGTTTAATTTTTTATTTTAAGGTTTAACTTTTTATATTTTATTTACTTTTCCATTTAGGTCCTATATGTGATAATATGTGTTATTTATATGTGATGATATGTATCAATTATATGATAATATATAATATAAATTTAGATTTTAAGGTTTTATATTTTTTATTTTTGGGATTTAATTTTTTATTTTAAATTTAGATTTAAAATTTAATATTTTAATTATTTTTAATAATATATATCAGTTATATACGATGATATACGTCAATTATATAACATGATAAATTAAATTAGTAAATTCAACGTGCAATATGCACCCAGATTAATATTGTGCACATTATTTTATCCGCAAATTCTATTATTTTCTTTATCGTTAAGCTAAGTTTCTTCATATTTTCCTATAAAACCAAAACACAACACAGAAACCAGTAAATATATTTTTAACTGAGCCAGCCATGGCGGGTGAAACGTCGCCGTTTTGTCTGCTGCCGGAGGACTGCATAGCAATGATCATCTCTTTTACGTCCCCTAGAGACGCCTGCACGGCGGCGGCCGTGTCACCGGTGTTCAAATCCGCTGCTGAATACGACGCCGTTTGGGAGCGTTTTCTGCCGCCTGATTACGAAGAAATCGTTTCGGGGTCCGATCTTCCGGTGTCGTTTTCCACCAAAAAGGAACTCTATTTCTTGCTGTGCGACTCTGCTCTGATTGTTGGTGGGGGCAAAATGGTAATTTGTTATAATCCCTCCTTTTCTGTAAATCTTTGAATTTTTTTTTCTTCTTTGATTCATGGAGAGAGGATTAATTCACTGTTGTTATTGTTTTCCACCAGCAGCAGATATTTCCATTTATTTTTTCTTGTAATCTGACATATAATGATTTGGTACTTTTCTGGCAGATAATGCAAAATTAGTCCGCTGATTTATGCTGATGTTTTGCACTTTCATCGAATGATTTTTGGGGTTGCAATTTAGAATAATAGCTTTTAAGTTTTGATAATTTTATTCCACTCCTTTACCTATTCAAAAAATTCGTCGGCCACCCCAATTTAGGGTTTTCTCATTCATTTCTCAGCAATATTAAATCACAAGGTACTGGCCACCTCAGAAGATTGAAATGATAATTTTCTCTCCCTCAAATTCTCAACATGAATTTTCCTTTCAATTTTATATTCTCCTTTATTTTTTTAGCCGAAATAGGTAAATGTATTTTTTTTTTATCTCGTTAGTTTTCTTGTTTACTTCTTCAGGTCAGACTTTGTGGATTATTTATTATATTTGATTATTATTTTTATTTTCTTTTGTATTTGATTTTACTTGTAAATCACTAAATTGTGCCTAATAAATGCTATGTTAAAAAAACCATTTGTTGTTTTTTTTGGACAGAGTTTCAGATTGAATAGATCAACTGGTAAAAAGTGTTGTATGTTGAGCGCAAGAGAGCTCGAAATTGTATGGATAGACACTCCAATACACTGGCAATGGACATCTTTACCAGAGTCTAGGTAATATGATACTTTTGCGCATAAGTTTTATGCATTTTCACAATAAGGAGGAGATTTGAGAGAGAGAGAATTTTGTTTGAAAATATTACCTTACCATGGAATCGAAAAGTTTTGATTAGGGGTATAATACATTAATTTCTTAATTCTGCTTATCCAGTACAGAACTTCATTTAATTAGTATCGGAGAGAGCAGCAAAAAGGGTTTTTTTAACCCGGGTCAAAGATTCTTTAGATTTTTGTTTCTGCTTCGATTTTCACACACAAATAAAACAATTTTACAATTTATTCACTAGACACTTTCTGATTCGGTCGTGAATAGATTTGGCGAGGTTGCCGAACTACTAAGTGTCTGCTGGCTTGAGATCCGAGGAACAATGCGGTCGCAAATCCTATCGCCCAACACCAATTACGCAGCATTTCTCGTGTTCAAACTCTCCGAGGAATATTACGGACTTGACGGTTCCTCAAAGGCGTCGGTGAAGGTTGTCAAAGACAGCACAACAAAAAAGACCGAAGGTGACGACAACATCACAACTGTTTACATAGTCCCACCGAGGCGTGTGTATCTCCGACCCACGCGACCTCGTTTGCCGCCTTTAAGAAAATTCAGAGGCCGTGTCCCGTCGAGTAGAGAAGATGGTTGGCTGGAAATCGAGTTGGGAGAATTTTTCGTTGATGAAGGAGATGAGTGTGATGTCCTAATTCAACTTGATGAAACTGAACATCTTAATTGGAAAAAGGGTCTAATTGTTGAAGGGATTGAGGTTCGGCCAAAGCAAACGTTTTGACTATTTTGGAGTTCAAGAGAACATTAATTTATATTAATTACTATTATTTTTATTTGACATTCTATATAAAATTTTTATGTAATGCTTGAGCTGTATTCTCAATATTCTGTGTTGTACAATAAAATTGTGATTAATTACAATTTTAATTTTCAATATTATGTTTGGAAAATTTTCTTGGCCCAGTTCTTCGATTCTTAAACAAGCTCGTTATAATCAAATAAGTCTTTTTTTGTTAGATGGACGTTTTCTTTTAAAAATTTAGAGCTTATCTTAAACGATAATATGTTCAAATAAGCTATTGGAGTTTTTGTTCATATTTCTTTCTGAACTTTTGTGTTTTTTTATGGGAGAACGGTTAAATCTTAGGGAGCGGATATTTGCACCCCAAAATTTGATGAGTTGACCCCATGGATGAGATATAAACAAAAAAAATTATAAAATAAAATAAAGGAAAAATAATGAAGAAAACGCAGAAAAACAATAAGATAAGAAAGGGAAAAAAATTAAGAAGAATGATACGAAAAAAAATGAGAAAAATGAAGATATTTTTTTTCCGAAATATTATGAAAAACAACAACAAGAAGACAGATCATAATAAGCAATCAAACATCTAGGGTAAGTCTCTTATATAGAAATTGGTGTTCCTCCAAAAAAAAATTGAAAAAATAAAATCTGGACTACGTATGGTTCGACTCTGGTTTCTAGAACAATGAAGCAGTGTTTGAATTTTTTCTTTGAACAAATGTGTAATGTTCGAATTTTTTTTTAAAACAAATGTCTAATGTTCGAATTTTTTTAGAACACTCTGTTTTTAGGCAAAAAATGACTGTTCGGAGCTAATTTTAGAACTTGAAATCCATGTTCGGAAATTTGGTACGAACAGTCTGTTTTTTGACAGAAATTATGATATGTTCGAAAAAAAATTCCGAACAACCTGTTTATGTTCACCATTACTAGTTCGAACACAACCCTGACAATGAACCCTAATAAACCAATTTATGACGAAAAAGTGATGAAAAAACGCATAAAAATAGCAATGTGATTATTGTAACACTGAAAAATTGTAGAGAAGACTTGTATCATTCATTTTATTTATACTAGCATCCTTCATTAGTGGGTTTTGTTTTGAGGTGGCTATTGAAGGTTTTGGAAAGAAGAAGATGTATTTTTTTTTTAATTTTTAAATCAATTTTATAAGAGGGTTATTTTTATCTTTTCAAATATGTCTATTTTTGTCCAAATATTAATAGGGTCAACTTATAAAATTTTGGGGTGCCAATATCCGGCCCCTAAATCTTAACCTTTGTATTTTTTTCTTGGAAAATTAAAGTATTATGCCATTAAATATTTAAGATTTTTTTTTTCATTTTCAACAGGATTAAATCAACAAATAATTAAATTTAACAATGAAAGATGTAAGTTATGTTTGGGGTCTATCGTTGGACTCTATGGTAGAATCAGTCGGGGGCATGAGAGGCGGTGATTTATCGTGCACACCCAATTTTTTGATTCGGCAGGCTAAATGGAATTACTGAATAACTTAGTAAGATTAATATGATTGCTATGGATGGTTAATGAATAAACGAGTATCTCCTCTAGATGGAAGAAGATTCTCTTTGAAAAGTAATTTAGTACTGCCAGAGCTTGCATAATTTCCAAATGCCCAACGTATTCGGGTCCAATACGTTGTTATATACTCACATATTGTTCTCTTTTTAAAACAATTACTAAGACACCTAGTGTGATTCCTAATAGAAGCATTAAAATAAGGCCGAGTATCCATATGATTCCATAGAACTCCATTCTATATAAAAAGAAAACTAATATAAATATTATTACATCAACTATCTTTCCAATTATCACTCATCAATTTTCAACTAACTTATCAACTATCAATAACACACTAAATAGTTATTAGTTGTCAACTAACTTATCAACTGTGAACTTTGTCTGTCAAGCTTACTAAATGCTCTAGTTGAAACTATTTTAGCTAACTTAATGCGTGTTGTATTTGTAAATCCGTACGACTTCGGAGTATGAACTTAAATACCCCACTTCGGGTACACTAATTTTCACCTAAGTCGACGTGATTTAAGTTGCTTTGGAAGTGATTACCTGTGTTTTGCTTTTAAGAACTTTGAAAATGAGATAAAATAGTGGGTAGAGAATTTAAGAAAGAAAAATAATTTTTAAGTGTGTAAATGAATATGAGATGAAGATGTATATATGAAAGTTAAAATTAATATAAAAAAGTGAAATAATGATTGAAAATGATTAGCCGTTATAGTTATGTAAACGAATAGTAAAATATATGAAAATTTATGTAATAATAATTGGTGATTGAATAATTTATTTTTAAAATATAAATTGAAATGATTAGGGGAGAAAAATTGAGAACGAGTTAAAAATATAAACATAAAAAAAAAGGTTTGAATATGAAATTGTAGGCAATTGTTGCCTTACTCGTTAACATAAAAAAAGGTTTGAATATGAAATTGTAAGCAATTGCTGCCTTACTCATTTTTTTGTTGTTGTTGTTTTGGCCTTTCCCGATATTATGATACACACACACACACACAATATATATATATATATATATATATATATATATATATATATATATATATATATATATATATATATATATATATACACACACACACGCGCGTATTTATTATGTATATATTTGTCTCACATTGATTGCATATGTTTCGTTTGGCCTTTGTGTAATAGTATAAATATCTCTTTTTGTTTAATGAGAATGATTCATTCCCTCGTACTCTAGTTACATGGTATCAAGCCTTTAAAGCATGTTTGTCCTAACATTTGAAATACTGCATCCGGTATTAAGAATACCGAATACTTTGTTTTAAGAATAAAAAATTAAATACCCAATCAATAATTTTTTACAACTAAATAATTATATACTATTAAATACAGTATCATTCACTTTGCAGACATGATTTAACATCAAATACAAAATAATACATTATCATCTACTTTTCAGACATGATCTGACATCTATAGTAAAATTAAAGGAATTCTGAATTTTATAACAAATAAAAGTTCTTACTATTCACATAATTCTAAATATCCCGATCCTCCCTCTTCCTGCAATTTTTCTCTCTTTCTGATCACCACCATGGCCACTACGTCGGATCTTATCTCCATCAACGCATCTGCTCAAGTTTCGTTGAAACTTGATTCAACAAACTCCACTCTCGGCGCTTTCGGTTTGAAGTTCTTATAACCGGCTATACTGACGAACGACATCGTGACCTCCTCCCACTGTCACCACCTAGTCTGCTTGGGGATCGAATCCCTGATACTCGCTTTGGGTCTATCAAGACAAGCTTCTACCGAGTGCGATAATTGGGTCGATCAGCCTAACCTTGATCCCTTTAATTGCCCCGTAAAGACTTCTAAATCTACGTGAGACATCTTGCCAACACTTTCGGGCGCCCCTCCCTTGGCCGAATCATGGCTCTCAAAAGTAGGCTTCAAAACCCGACTAAAGGTTCACAAACTATCACATAATTTATGCATAATATCAAAATCACGATTAACGAATTGGCCCTATTGGACTGACCATTGATCCTGAGGATCTTGTTCTCAAGGTGCTGAATGGCCTGATGATCAATACCGTCAACTTTAAAACGCCATCAAAGCGCATGAAACTTTGGTGTCGTTTGACAAACTTCATGAAAAACTCCTCTGTTTTGAGGCACAGCTATCTGCACGATCTACCGTCACACACTCTATCTGCATTCACCGCAGGGCGCCCTCCACAGTCCTCTTCGGGCAACTACGGCAACCACAACCGGTCTAAGGGTCATGGCAAGGACAATGCCCCTTAATCCAACGTTCAGCAATTCCAGGCCGCAAATCCTAACCCAAGCTCTCGTCCCTACAAAGGTCATTGCCAGATCTGTGAGGAGACCGGGTTCTCTACTAAATGGTGACCCAACTTTCATTCCTCACCAAGGACGGAGAATGGTATTTCTAACTCCCTATCACAACACCCCCACCGTGTTAGCGCATATGGCTTCGCATCCCGTTGGATCCTCGTCATTAGATTAGCTTCTGAACTCCACATCGCCACTGATCTGGAAAACCTCTCCCTACACTCTCCTTATGAGGGCCAGGATGATGTGATTATTGGTAACGGTTCAGGGTTGTCAAGTACACATACTATCACCTTGCAAACTTTCACTTCTATTAACTTTTCAATACCTTATGTGTTCCATCTATGCATAAAACACTAACTTATGTCGCTTAATAGTGCCATAACAACGATGTTGAACTTGTGTTCTATGATCATGGTTTTTAGGTGAAGGGTCGTTGAACGGGGGGCCACCATTCTCAGCGGAATAAGTAAGGATGGTGTCTACTATTGGCCAAGAGCACTGGGTTCGACCGCGTTTGCCCTCACGACAACAAAGGAGTCCAAGTTGTGGAATATCTACCTTGGTCATTCCGCGTATTTTGTATTAGGTCATCTAGCAACTTCTAATCATTTGTTTTCTGCTTCATTTTTTTAATGTATTTATATTTCGTGCAAAGTGAACAAAAGTCACAAATTACTGTTTAAGAATTATAGTTTGTTATCCAGTTCACCCTTAGAGCTTATTTTTTATGATGTTTGGACCTATCCGATTTTGTCGAATGATGGTTTTAAGTACTATGTAATCTATTTTTATCATTTTACGAAATATGTTCGGTTCTCTCCCTTGTCCCGTAAATCTGATATACTTATACGTTTACTCAATTTAAATATGTTGTTGAAAAATAATTTGTGCAAAAAATTATTTCGCTTTACTCGGATAATGGTGGGGAATTTCTCGCTCTTCGTCCACTCTTATCTACACCCGAAATAATAGTTATATAAATAAGAAAACAACACATATTCATACACGGATAACAAAGGCTCATTGATCCAGCTTTCGATTGGTCAAAGAGAAAATTAAAAGAATCTGCAAGCGATATTGCTTGGTCGTTCTTGAAATATTGTGTTTGACTAATATAAGTAGGTGAATCAACCTATTTTTCTAAGGGGTTTTTGGTAGTCACTCTCTTTACCTTCTTTCATTTTGGGGTTCAGTCTCCTTTTAGATTTTCTTTATTTCCACTCCCTAGTCCACTATATAAATTAATGTTAGCTCCCTTGTGACATGTATGACCTTAGTTTTTTGTGCAGAAAATTGAGTATTTAGCTGTATCATACTTAATACTTAGGTACAGAATAAAGAATACTTAGAAAATTACCAGATGGTACTTATGTCCAACATACTTTCGTAAAATTAAAATTCCTCTATAATTTCGTACCTCTCTTTGACCAAAATATGGGTTGCGATGTCACCAGTCGAAGAATTATCGGCCCTAGTTCATTTTACAAACGGTATCACCGTCTAACTTCTATTCTCAGAAGTTGAACTACAAGTTATCTGACTACTTCAACAACTACTCAACACATCATTGGTTTGTTTCCCACACTAGGTATATGAGATACTTAATTTATAGAGATAAGGTAATATGATGTTAAGCACACATGTTGAAAAAAAAGCATTTATTTTATTAAGAACTTAGAAGCAAATTTATTACCACTATAGAGAAGGTTTGTTCTTGAAAGTACATAAACTCACTATTATAGACAATTATTACAATACTTATTCTCTCTCTCTTTTACCTCAAGTTATATTATTATTATGAGAAAATAGAAGTGAATGCTTGATGTCCTCTATTTTCTCAAATGTTGGGTATTTATATACCTGACTTCGGATTTTAAATTCGGACTCCAAAGTTCGTTGATAAGATGCGTCATTACTTACATCTTTTCCTCTATTATTGTGAGTCAATTGCCCTTTGCTTTAGTGTCCACTAACTCATTTCATTGCTGGTCCCTTATAACTTAGCCATCTTGTATTGTCGGGAATCTCTTCACATGGTATTTTGGCGTGGTCCCCGCGCTTTTTTGAAACCAGCTTGTCTTTTGTCTTTTCCAACTGTATTCTCCTGTCAGTCCGGCTTGGGTTGAAAGCCTTTCCCAAACTCAGGTTCCTTCTGTTCCGGGCATGCCTGACAGATCTGGTCAATCCACCTTCCGACATGCACCATGTTGTAAAATCTTTGGTAGTTTTCTTTGCTCACCGGAATCTTGTTTTCCAGAGGACTCTTCTCTTTATTTCGTAAAGAGATTCTGCAAAGCCTATGTAGCTCCTTTCATGGAATTCAAGAGGAATAACCCATTTGCCGAATTCTGAAAGAACTTAAACAGGTTTCCCTTTCAGTTAAACAAATCCATAGTTGTGTAGAAGCATCGTCTTCTGAAATTGCTCTTACTATCACTGGTGAGGCCTCCTGTGAGGCAGCCTTAATATTTCTCATGGCGTTCGCATCCGGTCTTCTAAGTTTGATGAAATGAAAAGCTTCATTTGAGCCTTTCTTCACTGTGATGTACAGATAAAATACAGATCCAAGATGTCTCCTTTGGCCAAATATGGATTATTAGCCCAAGTCTCGTGAACCGCTTCCCCAATCCATTTTGGTAGTTTGGAGATTCCGCGAAGCCTGATGCAATAGTATAAACTGAAGATAAGGCTCCAAAATTATACCATTCTTGTACTTCGTTTGGATGACCTCCCACTTTCATCCAAACTCTTGGATATTTTACAAAGATATCAACTATTATTTTATCGGGGTTGATACCTCTTATGGTAGCTAGCTTCTCCCACTTTCTTTGATAAATATGCATAGGAGAAATTTTAATCTTGTCATTTTGAATCTTAGAAGTTTCAGTTTGTTGCTTATGACTCAACTCTCTCTCTTTGACCCTAGAGGTGGTGGGTTGACTTGAAGCCTTTGATTATGAAACCGGGGTTTTAACATTCGTTACAGCTTGTACATCCTCATGGAATACATCATCTGCAACACCTGTGATTATGGTACTTGAATCCATAACCTCTGGATTATAGACCCATTATTGAATTATACCTTTTTGCACCGTAGGAGATGCGGCCTGGAGAAGAGACCTTCGCAAATCTGAAAATAGTTGACACTGTGTTAGCTGACATGCTCGTATATGATTAGAAATAGATTATCGATCAGCCTGTTGAAGTCGTACTACGACCTCCATATTGACATAGCATTCCAAAGTCTCGTTCAAGGATCTATAGGCTTTCCCTGAGATGCCTTAGCTTTTTGAGGGTATCGTCGGTGACGTGTCCCTCTATCTCGAGTTAATAAAATTGCAAGAACATTTTCGTGAGATTTTATAACGACAATATCATAATCATAATATTGACATTCAACTTGCCATCTAAGTAATCTAGCATTTTCAAGTTTAGATTCAATTCTGTTTTTTAGAAAGGATTTAACACTTGAATCGTCAATTTTCAAGGTGAATTTCTTGTATAGCAAAAATAAAGTTCATTTATTAAATTCCTTTCTAACTGCGAAAAAAATCCTTCTTGTTGATATGCTATCGATTTGCCTTGCTATTTGAAAATAGTCCACTACAATATATGTATGATACTTCTTCTTTTGGTGTTACTTTCGTAAGAACAATCTCCCACCAATAATCACTGGCATATGTGTATGGAACCAGTTCTTCCTCACCATTTGGAGTTGCCAGTTTGGGAAGTTGTTTGCAGACTTCCTTAAACTGTTTAATTCCTTCGTGGTGTTCCTTTTCCCATTTAAAAACGGCTTTCTTTTTTAGTAAGGAACTAAATATCTTCCTATAATGTGCCAGATTATTTATAAACATCCCAACAAAATTAACAACGCCTAGAAAACATTGAAGTTTCTTTTTGTCCTTGAGCGTGTGTAGAAACCTTTGTATCTTTTCTATAATATAATTTTGTAGAATGATTCCTGACTCATCGATTCCCAAGGAACTCGATTCTTCTTGTAGCAATTACTACCTTCTTTTATGAAACTAATCCTTTCTCGTGGCAAACATCTGAGAAGATTTCCAAATGCTTTAGATGATCCTTCATGTTCTTTGATGCGATGAGTATATCATCAATGTATACGAACATGAAACTGAAATAATCTTTAAAGATTATCCATCTTCTCTGATATATCTGGGGTGCATTTGTAGACACATGGGCATAACATTCCAGATATAGTGTCCTTGTGGTGTGGAGAAGGCCGTGAACTTCTTGTCCTTCTTTCATCTTAATCTGGTAAAACCCAGATTTACAATCGAACTTGGAGAACACTTTTGCATTTTTAATGCAATTTACCAAATGTTCCCTGCTTGGAATATAATACCCATCGAATTCCAAGATGTTATTAATTCCCTTATAGTTAATAACTAATCTTGGTTTTTCTCTTTTTATTTCTCCATGATTTCGGACTAGGAACCCCGGCCTGCTGTATGGAGAGACGCCTACTTTAATTAACTTAAGGTCAATGTGTTTCTTAAAGTATTTGTTGCATATGATTTCGATCTTCTTGATTCATCAGGATAGGCTTGTATCTAACAAGCTCGTTTTCTTTTCCAGCTTTCACCTTCAAAGACGCTTTGAGCTCATTCTTATCCCACCATGCTAGAGGATCTTCGTTGAAGTTCTTTTGAATTTTTCTTTTGATATCCTCCAGTGGAATTTGTTCTTCCATAGTGGTGTCTGGTTGTGAGCTTGTGTCTAGACTAGCTTTGAGGAATTCAATCATTTGTGATTTTATGGGAAAAAGATTGTAACCATCCTGTACTATACGCGTTTTTTGAGTTTGCATCCTAACGTTTTTTTTTTTTTATAATTTAATGCATCCTGTACTTCACAAAATTCTGAAAGTGCATCCTCCGACCATCCAACTCGCCCCAACTCGCCGAAACTCACATAGTCTCGCGAGTGAGGTTGTATATTTTCAAACCCGTATACTTTAGGTGAGTTTCGGTGAATTTATTATTTATTTAAAACTAGTTCCGGCATATTTTATTAAAATATTTTATTAAATATGCAAACTCACTGAATTTATTATTTAATAAATAATAAATTTTATTTATTTAATAAAACTAGTTCCGGTAAACGTTAGGATAAAATATAGTTTGCATATTTATTTAATAAATTCTAGTTTTTATTTAATAAAACTAGTTTTTTCTAAATTTTTTATAGTACAGGATGCACTTTCAGAATTTTGTATAGTACAGGATGCATTAAATTACAAAAAAAAAATGTTAGGATGCAAACCCAAAAAACGCGTATAGTACAAGATGCATATAACTTTTTACCCTAATTTTATCCCCTCTTCCTTTCGGCCTCCTAAACTCTCGTTTCGTAGTTGGAAACTTATTCTCCATATCTTCTCCGGTCTTTCATTTTCGGGTGTCGAAGTTTTTATTCATCACCACGCTTGCTGCGAAAATTGATTGACATTTTTATGTGGAATGCCTCTTTTAGTTGTTGGACTATAATCTTATGATCACATGGGGTTGTGAAAATAAGTTTTCTAGTCTCATTTTCTTGTGTGAATCTTCTAAATGTCTGTAGAAAATTACTTTATAACAGAATATAGGCTCCCGTATCATGGAAATATATTGGTGGAGTCTTGATCTTGTACTATTGAATACCATTTGCTCATTACATCATCATTTCCGCTTGCTTGATCCCTCAGTTAAGGACGATAATCCTTTTAGAGAAATCTCTTCTCGCTACTGGAGATAATTCTTCTTCCATTTCTCTGGGGAAGACCTCTGGTTTAGCTGTACAGATTCCTGCGATGATATATTTCTGCACGATATTTTTCTGATGGGAATGTATATGGAGAATGCAAAATATTCTGCACAATATTTTTCATATATCATTCCAACGGGAATGTATATGGATAATGGACTGTTGCTCATTTAATTCTGTATCTTTTTTCACTCACCGTAAACTCCATTTCATCTCTTAATCTTTTACCAAGGTTCGTGATCCTTGAGAAACTCTATCTTTAGAGTTAGATACTCTAGGGTTCTTCCTGCGCTACCCTCAATAACTGTTTAAATTTCTACAATCTTGAGAATTCCTTGATATCTTCATAGGGAAGGTTGTTGCAAGTGATATAATGCATCACAAGGGAAGAATTTATCCTTTTGAGTAATGTTGAATATCTCTTCTACACCTCTCCATCCTTCTGGGTACTTCAACTCTCCATTAGTTTTGAACATTTTAGGAGCTCGAGTGCTTTGACTGGTTCTTGGACTTTCCCATTGATGTCTACTGATCATTCTGTCTTGTTGGAAAAATATTCTCCTTGGTTCGATCATGAGACTCTTGTTTTTATTAAGAATCGGATGATCTTGGATTCTCATGTTGATTTCTCCAATTGTTGGAGATTGCATGATCTCCGGTAGGACAACTTTTGCCACGTATTCGAAGATCTTTGGATTTCTATGAACTCTTTTCTCAAGAATACTTTTGAATGATGAGTATTCGAGAGTGAATAAGAAATCTTGTATGTAATCGAGTAGGGTCTTTTTTCCTCCGTCATCAGGTCTGGTCTCTTAAAGTCTTGATGAAGGGTAAGGACTCTGCTAAAATCTCAATCTGCTAAATTACACGAAATCCTTGGGTAGACATTGAATGCCAACTTTCCCATATATAAATTTCCTGTGATAGCTCCTAGATAAGAATATTTGAGATTTGAGATTCTTTTATCAAAGAGAACGAGATTTAATGGAGAATCAACTCATTCTTCAAAAATTGAGTTTATAATTACTCTAGTGGCTTCAATGTGGATCCATGAAAGTGTGTTCACCATTTTTCTTTTGAGTCCAGCCTTAGTCTTTTGAATTTCTCTGCAGGGGATTAGTTGTATTTCGATTTGATCTCCTGTGTATTCGGTGGGTATAGTGAATTTTCCCGTGGAAACTCCGTGGATAATTTGGTATTTTCAGTTCTTCACCCCCAACTTATCCATCGCCTTTTCCATTGCTCCTATTGTAAATCCTTCATACATTTGGAGTTTGGGATCTTCTTTCATTATTTTCACAAGTGTCTTATGAGAAACCGTTGTATGGAAAAGGAGTCCTGACATATCCTCCCTAACCACTTGCTGAAAAAACTCTCCTTCACTCTGATTTTGAATATGATTCACTTCCTCTTCATAGTAAATTTCTTCATCATAGGTAGTTTAATCTGAGGGTATATCCTCAATTGATACACATGTACCAGATTTTGATAATAGATAGCTTCTTCGAACTCTTGAGTTGTCTCGAACTGCGTAACTCATCTTTCTTGATTTTCAGGGAAATCTGTAGAAATGTGCCCTTCAACTCCACACGTCCAATAGTTGAAACCTTTAAAACTTTCATTAGCTCTGGTATGAGTTCGTCTGAAAGTTCTTTTTGTTGGAGTCCTGCTGGTACTTTCTTGGCTTGAAAATGAGCCCCAACTTCAGCTTGGCCCCATCCTTTGTCCTGATTTATAGTTCCTGGCCTTTTGTCTTGACCAAAACCTTCTTGGTTTCCATAAAAACCTTTTCTTGTTTCTACGAGCATAAGTGTGGCTTTCTTTCTTCCGCTTATATCTCTTTGGATGACCTCCGACTACTATTGAGATGTCATTTTCAGCACAATATAGAGGAACTGATTTATTAATTCCTCTTAATCTCTTGTAATTCTTGTGAAGTGCCGCTGGTGGAACCATTATGTTAACTTGGATTTTAGGAATGACACCCTTCTAGCAACCGTATCCATATCAGTTGATGGCTTGTATTATTGGATCAACATTCCTCTCCAAGGGATTGGTATTTTCGCAGAAAAGTTGCACCGCATCTCCATCGTTCACCTTGGCTTTTCACCGGTATTCAGTGAATAGGTGGACATATTCGTCTACATGATAAATATCTCGTAACTCGAGGCAATAGAGGGCTTGTTGATATTTTTTTCTATTTTTCCTCTTCCATACCCTCGAAATATCCCTTGCCGATAAAATGAATATTGAATAATTTAACTATATTATCAACTATTCCTTTTAATGATTCTCCAGATATAACTCCCATTTTTATATCTGATCTTGTTAAATCTCACACGATCTTTACCCATCCTTCAAGGCTCATTTTAAGGAGTAAAATGAACCCTTATTTTCTAGGCCGAGAGTTCTAGCAGCAATCTGCATTGCAGATGTCCAATTGTCTGTCCGTATCTCTTGATTCTTGAAATCTGGGACATCCAGATTTAACATTAATCCATACGAATCTATGTGATTAAGTTGAGACTTCCCGTATGGCGTGTTGAGATATTGGGCTTTCAGGAACATTGTCTGGTTCCTACTATGTATGTAGGATCTCTATTTATGGTGAAATCCCCGACATGTGGCATTGTGCGTCTGGTACTGGTTCATGTGAAGCCGTACTTTCGTCTGAATTGGAACTTGTTGGTGGTGATGCAGGAGCGCTTCTCAGTACCAATGCTGAAAAATCCTGAGTTCATTTTTATATCCACAATACCCAATCCTGTGAAGGATTCGATAAGGTCGTGTAGACCTTTAATGTTGATTTTTCTCCATTACTTTTTGGGTTGTAATGGAGTTCATTTGATTATAGCCAACATTTTTTTTTTCCTCCGTTGGTTGTCTTATAACCTCGATCGGTTTTCTTTTTTGATGTAGAAGGGGTTCCGTTTCGAAAGTTATACGCCGTCTTCCATCGAATGTACTTTGGCTTAGTTTCAAGGGCCTTGGCTCATTTTGAACATCAATTAGGATTTCTCGTGTTTCCTTTTGATGTTCAAGTATCTCTTTCATCTGCAACTGGATATGTTGTTGCTGGTGGTCGATGTTTTGTACCATTCTTTGAATTTTTCTAAAATCTTTAGGATTCTTAGTGGAATCAGCTCGCTGCAGTTGGATTTATTGATGGGATTCATGAGCGGCATCCATATGATTCATCAGATCCGTTTTTAGCATCTGATTTACCCAAAGGTAACTCATGTGATACGCTTTTTGTTTCTTGCATTATCTCAAAGTTTTCCTGTTGATTTCGTCGAGAGCTTGTTCAACATATTGGTTGTCCCAATATGTTATTTTCTCTTGATGGTTCAACTCGTGTATTTCCAAAATTTGAAAATATCATTTGAAATGAATATATCTCGAACACTCGTTCGCATCCATTTTTAGAGATAATTCTCCTCACCAAAAAATAATTATATAATTATAATAAAATTTTCTTATATGTTGTTAATAAACCTATACTTTAATACCATTTTAAAGGCATCATCTCATGGTAATTTTCTTAATTTTTTAAGTTAAGTATTAATTTTCAGCACGTAACCCATTAAATATCATTTATATTAAAAGTAAGTCCACATATTCTGAAATATAAAATTTGACTTTTATATGTAAAAGAGCAAAACTCATTAAATATGGACCAAATGAATTTTTATAGCACAAGAGACTGGACCTACAAAATTAAATTTACTTTAAAGAGTGGAAGATAAATTTATTTTTATACAGAGTGAAGAACAAAAGTTGAATCGGAGATTTATCTTCAAAATTCCCAATTTCCTTAGTTACACTTCGAAAGCGGTGATGTTGTCCTTTAAAAAAAAAAAAAAAAAAAAAAATCGATAATGTTATCCATTCATCTTCTTGGAATTCAGCAGAAAAAACCTCAACCGTCATCTTCTAAAATACATGGTCTAACCACAATCAAAATTAACTAGAACACTCATTTTCATCTTTGATTTCTCCTACTCCCCCAAAAACAAGGAAAATGAACATGTCCAGTCTCAAGCAGTCGTTACCAGCACAAGACTACGATCGCACCTCAGAACTCAAAGCTTTCGAGGAATCGAAAACCGGGGTCAAAGGGCTAGTTGACTCCGGTATCCAAAATCTTCCAAAAATCTTTATCAGGCCACCCGATGAGCTCGCCGACGAACAAGACTATGTACAATCCAATCTACAAGTCCCCGTAATAGATCTTGGTGGGACCAGAGAAGCTAGTAGTGATCGTGAGAAGATTATAAGTGAAGTGAAAAGAGCTTCGAAAGAATGGGGATTTTTCCAGGTCGTGAATCACGGGATCTCAATGGATGTTCTTGATGAGATGCTGGATGGGATTAAAAAGTTTCACGAACAAGATGCTGAGGCGAAAAAAGAGTTTCATTCTCGCGATAGGGCGCAGAAGGTGAAATATGGCAGCAATGTCGATCTTTATCGGTCGCGGGCTGCTAATTGGAGGGACTCGTTGACGATTTCGTTGGGTGATGCTGATCGTATCGAGCCTCATGAGTTGCCTGAAATCTGCAGGTATATTCCAATCATCTCTCAAAGTTACTCTAACCCCCTTAAGAATTAAGATATCACAAAATACCCCCTTGATGTTGGTAAATTATATGGTGGACAAGGCTCTATCTTGCAAAGTGCAGCTTCATGTATTTTTAGTTGTTATTTGATGTATATATATCGATGTATATATTTTTGACAAACACTTGTGTCAGATCAGATTGATGAGTCATGACCCGCTACAATGATGTATTGATTTTTCGTAAATCTCTGACTCAATACTATGATGTGTTAGTTTTTGTATTATGATGTATTGGTGGTACTATATTGTCTTACTTTTTGTACTACGATATATTTGTATTAGTTATGAAGATAGGTCATAGCGGATGATCCGTCAGTCCTCCCTAACAACAGTGTGACTCTTTATCTTTTATATTATGTACACGATAATTTTAATTGACGTAGTACATATATTTATGTGTTATGTAATGTATCTAAGTACTCACGTATCTAGATTTAATATACTTATAGTCCACCTTGCTTACAAGCAACGTGTTGCTTGATGATGTTAATGTATTTGTTTTACAAATTACCCCTCTCAGTAGGGCGCGATTTGCAAACTAGGCACAAATATCAAGAGTTGCTTGTAATTTCATAACTGAGTTCTGGATTTCTCTGTAATCAGACTTAATTTCAGGATAGTATTTGTAATTATCCCATTCTGAAAATAGTAATTAGTACATATAGGGAATGTCTGCCCTACTCTCTGCATTTACACCCATTTATCTATCATTATATATAATCAATTTTAATTTAATGATTCTGATTAGTGAAACATGGTGTCTTCACGGACATCATAGAAGTTTCTGTACCTATATATAATTGTCTACATATATATGTACTAACCTCTCATTTAAACCACTGTACTTTGTTAAAGACTTATAGTGACAATAATTGCATTTTGGTCCAACAGGATTGAGACTATCCTTATTCCAGAGACAAACTTTACCCACAGTTTATAATTTTAGTTCCTATATTAGAAAATATATAGCAAAAAGTTTCCTATAAGAATTAATTGCTACATTTTTAGTCCTAAAAGAAAAAAAAAAAAAAACTTTTGGCAGAACAGATCAAAAGTGTGAGGTCTCAATCACATGGGATCAAAAATCAATTTTCTAAAGACTCTTGTGCTTATTACTAATCAGAAACTCTCTCTCTCACACACATTTATACTTGCTATTTAACAGGGACTCAACAATTAAGTATCTCAATGAAGTTACAAAACTAGGAGAGACACTTTTTGAGCTGTTATCCGAAGCTCTTGGACTTAAACCAGACCACCTAGGAGCTATAGCTGAATGTGCTCCAGGCGGCCGCACTTTCATCGGCCATTACTATCCAGCCTGTCCAGAGCCAGAGCTAACGATGGGCACGAGCACACATACGGACCCTTCCTTCTTAACAATTCTCTTACAAGATCAAATCGGCGGCCTCCAAGTTCTGCATGAAAATCAGTATATAAATATACAACCCCTGGCTGGCAGTTTAGTAATCAACATTGGAGACATGTTACAGGTATATGTTAGGATTAATCGCAAATACTACCCCTTAACTTTAGCTCAATTACAAAACAACCCAATTATCTTTCAACATGACAATACTTTTGCCGCACCCTAAAGGGTATTAGCAGTCAATTTTTAGCCCGGCCTGAGATATTGCAGCCATAGGCCACATTTTTATTTTATAAGCCCCAAACATACCGGGCCTAGTTTGGCCCGGATGGCCCGAAATGAACTCGACATAAGGGTTGGGTTGGGTCTGGGCAAAGCAAAATGGCGGCCTGAAGTAGTTTCGATCAGGCCCAATTTTCTTGCCCGACGGGCCCGCCCCGCCCTATCGATAGCTTTAGGTATTAGTCTAAACATTAGAGGTGGGTTTTGTAATTCTCTTTTGTAATAATTGACATTCTTAGTTTTGTGCAGATCATTTCAAACGATGAGTTTATAAGCCCGGATCACAGAGTTCTTGCCAACCGGGCCGGTCCAAGGATTTCGGTTGCGGGCTTCTTCACCGGTGCGGCTTCAACCGGAAAGGTATATGCCCCGATCAAAGAGTTGATATCGGAGAATAATCCCCCTCGGTACAAGGAGTTCACAGTAAGGGACTATATTTTGAAGTTCTTCATGAGGCCGATCGATAAATCCGGCCTTGATGAATTCAGGTTTCAAGACTGAAAAATACATCCCAAGGTGTAATCTGTATTAAATCACTCTATAGTGTTTATTATGTGATCTTGAGTCTTCTTCGGTACTTTTACATTGAGAACAGTTGTATAATTCAACTTTCTACAATGATATTTATTATGAATTTAATAGGCTAATGTTACAGAATATTAATAGAAGTAGTCAAGACAAATGGATAAAAATGTTGCAAACATTTCTTTCAATTTTATTTCATGACAAAAAGCATAATAAACTTAAAAAGTTAAAGACAACAACAAATGTACCTACGAGTTGGGCTGGCCAGCACCTTAATAATTCAATAAAAAGGGTACTCATGAAATTCAAATTCCTGTGATTGATCTAAGCGATATCCAAGACCCCGAGGGGCGAAAACGGATAGTTGAGGAAGTGAAGATTGCCTCAGAAACACCATCTAAATCAGATAGAGGAGAAATGCAAGTGGAAATCCTTTCGAGAACTCGACAAAAACTATTATGGCTTTGGTCTAACATTTGGTATCAGGTATATTGATCTCGTTTTAGCTTCTGCATATATTTTTCTTTTTTGTTATTGAAACATGATTATTATGGCTTTGGTCTAACATTTGGTATCAGACTTTTTTTGTTATTGAAACATGATTATTATGGCTTTGGTCTAACATTTGGTATCAGAGAGTCGTTTTTTTGGGATTTTTAAAACTTTAATGTTTTGTGTGTTGAAACATGATTAATATGGCTTTGGTCTAACATTTGGTATCGGAGAGTCGTTTTTTTTGGAGTTTTTAAAACTTTAATGTTTTATGTGTTGAAACATGATTATTATGGCTTTGGTCTAACATTTGGTATCAGAGAGTCGTTTTTGGGGGTTTTTTTAAAACTTTAATTTTTTATTATTTTTTTGTTTTTTGTTTTTTGTTATTGAAACATGATTGTTACGGCTTTGGTCTAACATTTGGTGTCAGACTTATTTGTTATTATTATTGGCTTTGGTCTAACATTTGTGAGAGTCATTTTTTTGGGTTTTTTTAAAACTTTAATGTTTTATGTGTTTTGAGATTTAAAATCTATTCGGTCTAACATTTGGTGTCAGACTTTTTTGTTATTATTATTGGCTCTGGTCTAACATTTGTGAGAGTCGTTTTTTTGGGTTTTTTAAAACTTTAATGTTATATGTGTTTTGATGGACTGACCCAGTTCAGTGAAGAAGACAACCAATTTTTTAATTAAACAAATAAAAGGAATCTATAAATCTCACCAATTTCGAACCCGGCGGTGGTGACAATGAATCTGTATATGCCTTGTGACCAATTGCACTACTATTAATTTCTTGTCATATCTTTACTGCTATTATTATTATTATTATTATTACTACGTTCCTGTTTAGTTTGCATGATAAATATAAATACTATTTTTGGATTTTCATCCAATATGAATTATTATGTTTCTTAGTATATTACATGTAATTCTGAAATACTAGAAGTATTGATGCACTTTTGTTGCGCTTAACTTATTCATATGTTTTATTTATGGGAATTACTTACAAAATACATTATGTCATTTTGGCATATATTACTTAAATTTGTAAAATTTAGTTTTATTCTCATACAATTAATATTGTGCATAAGACTTAATCGAGTATTTAATCACATTAAATAATAGGTCTAAGTGATTAATATAATTTTAATTTATAAAAATTAGGCACTATATCTTTAATAAGATAAATTTATATATTAAAGTTGGATTTTAAGATCACATTTGAAATAGACATATATTATGATTAATTATACGTAATATGATGAAATCTATCCTACATGAATTCTTATTGTATTTATACAATTAATCAGGATAGGATATCAAACTATATTTTCTAATTTACCCCCGGGACTAGAAAATGAGATATAGTTTGATAACTTTATCATGAAGTTAAAATGACACTAATTGAATTAAAACTTTAGCCCACATACAAGTTTTATGTGACTAAATTCATATTAAAACATCATATATATTTGTAAAGCATGTTATATGGTTTACATAAGCTTCACTTGTAATAATAAGAGCATGTTGTTTACTTAATGTTGTTTACTTAACGTAATTTTTATCCTGCTAATTTCTCTGAAATGAAATACGGTGTTCCTGAGCTCAATAGAGAAATCTGTAAGGTTTGGAGGAAGAGAATTCTCCTTTAGTTGGGGTGGATAGACATTGAGTATGCTATAAGGAAGACGAATCACCAGCTATCACTGAAGATAGCTATCCAGATTATATTGATCTTTAAGAAAAGTAGGAGCAATCTAATTGCCAATGCATTATGTTCATAAAGACAGAGATATAATTCGGGATTCAGGTTTCAGTTGAGTACTATGACAATGTTCGTGCCTTATTGAAGGCAATTGATGATCAATTTATATCTTCTGACAAGGCACTGACCAACACCCTAATAATAAAATCTTCATCCCTAAAGCTAACCGGAATAAGAGGCGCGCGTGAGCATATCATGCGTATGAGAGATATAACGACTCGACTGAAAGTGTTGGGAGTTGAGATGTCAGATTCTTTCTTGGTTCACTTCATCCTCTGCTCTCATCCTCCTCAGTATGGTTCATTTAAAATCTCTAATAACCCACATGCATATAAAATGGTCAATAAATAAATTAATGACCATGTGTGTTCAGGAAGAGGGACAATTGGCTATGGAGGAGAGTGAGAAAGTGGATATGGCAACAACAACATGAAAGAAAGACAATACCATTCCAATAATAAGGGAAATAGTAAGATTCCTCCTCAAAAGGACATCACGAAGTAAATCAAGTACTTATTTTGCAAAAGAAAGGTGCACATAAAGAATGATTGTCCTAAGTTCTTTTAGTGGCTTGGAAAGAAAGGTACTCAATTTTTTTTTTTTTTTTGTTATGAATCCAATATGGTTGATGTTAATCATAACACATGGTAGATTGATCCTTGTTCAACAATTCATGCTGCCAACCTTGTAGGGAGTGCAAAACTTGTGGAAATCAGTGGAAAGTGAGCAAAACATTTACTTTGGAAATAAGATGCTCTCACATGTGGAGGCAGTCGGAACGCACAAACTTATTTTATGTAGTGGTGTTATTTTGTTTTTGAAAAGGCTTTTTATATTTCTAACTTTGCTAGGAATCTGATTTCTATTTCTAAACTGGTATCATGTGGTTTTCCTTTAATTCTTAGACTCATATTTTAGTTTATCTTATCAGTCTAATGTTATTGGAAATAGTAATTTGTCTGAAGATCTTTTTCATCTTAATTTGAAAAATGATGACAATTATATCACTTTGCACGTTCATGACTATTGGTATTAAAAGATGTATTATGAATGAAGAATCCTCTATATGGTGGCATCAGAGATTGGGTCCATTGATAGGACCAAGAAATTGGCAAATGACAGAGTACTTAGTACTCTTTTTTCTTTTAAATAGATTTTGAGACTTGCATAAATTGCATTAAAGGTAAACAGACTAACAAGTCAAAAAAAGGTGCCAAGAGGAGTTCTAAAATATTGAAAATCATCCATACAGATATTTGTAATACTGATATAGATGCATACCATGATAAGTATTTTATTACCTTTATAGATGATTACTCACGCTAGATGTATCTCTACTTACTTAATAATAAGTGTGATAATTTAGATGATTTTAGGTTATTTAATATTGAAGTGGAGAAACAATACGAAAAGCAAATTAAGATTTTGAGGTCAGATAGAGGTGGTGGGTACTACAGTAGATACACTAAGAGTGGACAATCATCCGATCATTTTGCAAAAATCCTTCATGAGAATGAGATTTTTGCCCAATATACCATGCCTGGTTCTCCAAACCAAAATTTTATAGACGAAAAAAGAAAGCGAACATTAATAGACACAGTGCGAAGTATGCTTATCAGCTCCAAAACTTTTAAGATCTTATGGACCGAAACTCTTAATATGGCAGTGTACATATTGAATCTGGTTCCAACGAAGGCAGTCTCAAAGTCTCTATTTGAGATATTCAAAGGATGGAAATCGAGTTTGTGACATGTACACATTTGGGATTATCCGTCTGAAGTGACAGTTTACAGTCCTCAACTTAGGTTGGTCGTGCCGGCCATGGGGTTTGACGATTCACATACTTTGGTAGCACTCAATCGCTTTACGCACCATGTCGATAGTTGACGTGCCTAAATTTTATTAAGATATCGACTCTTTTATCGTCCTTGCAGCGGTGGTCGACATTGTGCGTGTATTGCAAGTGCGGTCTGTTAGTCAAGGCACAGTAGATTAGCGACTCAGACGTCAGGGACACAACAACCTATGCACGGTGGCCTAATAGTCGGCGTGTATTGGCTCGATAGCCTAGGCATTAGGATCACAACCTAGGCCAGTGGTTTCAGTAAACGCACAGTAGCTCGGCAACCTAGGCGCAATGGTCCGCCAGTCAATGCACAGCGGGTTGGAAGCCTAGGCACGGTGGTTTGACAGCTAAGAAGCGGTGGCTTGATGACCTGACATTTGGTGGAAAGTCCTGCGGGTGATATGCCGAACGGTATCCGGTCTTGGTAGGCCCTAATAATCCTTTTCCAGTCTAATTATTTGATCTATTCTTGTCAATATCTCGATCCATGGATCCCGAATCGTCCACATTGACTTCATAGAAGCATTCACATTACTTTCCTCTGTTGTAGATCTCGAAGACGTAATTTTATTATTATCTTTTTGGATGGCAACCATTTTCTAGTCGACTTCCTCGGAGCCTACAAAATAAATGAAAAAAAACATACTTTCAATCTATCACTTCGTTTGTGCAAACCTAACATTAAATGAGTATTAAATAATAAAATAAAATAAAAATGCAGAACGTCCTTTTAATGTCAAATCCGGTTTGTTATTACCCTTCATTCTTGGGCTTTCTCTATCCTTGGCATCTATATTCCCTTCCCAGCTCTTTCTCAAAGACTTTGGGGGCCATCTCAAGCCCGTGAACAAGATTCTTCATCAAAGTAGCCCCACTGTCGAGTAGTACCCACGTCCAATGACAATTGAGCTATCGGGAAGATCATCACAAGGCCATATATATTTGTGCTGAATACACTATTCCAAATGTAAAATCAAAAGCATATTTCACCTTTTGGACAATTTATATGGAAATTAATAAGAAATGTGCAGTCTGCATAAGTAAAAGAGCACAACAGTCGAAAGCTTTAAGCTTGAAAGGAACATGTCTTTTGGCTAATATATTCTGCATTAATTTCATAAAAGATACAAGTGTCAAGCCACATTAAATAAGGCGACGCAATGCATAAAACCTAGGATGACAATTACACGTGTCAAGCCACAATAGAGTATACATAACCCTAAATAACTTAACGGAACAAATGGACGTAATAATGCCTGACAGCTAATAAGACAAAAGGTAAAGGGACAAGCTCTGCTGTGGAGTTGTGCATGAGAATGCATGTGGTAGCTCCCTAGAATAACGATTTGACGTGCCGACCAGGTCCCTGCCAACCTGGACTGGCGACCTAGTCCCTGGCGACCTGGCCCGGCGACCTCTGGCGACCTATAGCGACTTGGTCCCTGGCGACCTGGCCAGTTGACCTGGCGAGTTGATTTGTTCCCTTTTCAGGCCCTCTCAATCTAAGTGGGGCGTGAGAAATTACCAGTAACTTTTCTCTGAACTGAGTGAAGGATTGGTTAGAAAGTGGCTTTGTAAAAACGTCTACAGCCTGATCAAAAGAGGGTATGTGTTGAACCTTAATGACCTGCTCCCCAACCTTTCTTTGACAAAATGTAGATCGATTCCCAGGTGTTCCATTCTTGAATGATGTACAGGGTTTTTGGCGAATGACGCAGCACCTAAATTATCCGCCCACATAATATGAGGTTGAATCTGGGATATTTTCAGCTCCTTGAGAAGTGATTGTAGCCATATTATGTCACAAGTGACTTTTGCTAACCCCCCGAACTCAGCTTATGTCCTGCTTTTAGAAAAAACTCCCCGTTTCTTTGAACTCCATGTAATCAGGTTTCCTCCCATATAAACACAAAATCCTGAAGTAGATCTTCTGTCATCAGGATCACTAGCCCAATCAGCATCTGTAAAGGCTACAAGCTGAGTAGATGGGGAATCTACAAATCTCAATCCATAATTAATGGTTCCTGCAAGATATCTGAAAATCCTCTTCATTGCTTTCCAGTGCCTATCAAGAGGGGATTGCATAAATTGGTTGATTTTGTTCACACTGTAAGACAGTTTAGGTCTGGCAATTGTCACATATTGGAGGGCTCCAACTAAGCTTCTGTAAGTTGATACTTCTGAAATAGGTGATCCAACAGCTTTAGATAGTAGATCATTAGTAATCATCGGTGTAGGAATTCCCTTAACTTTATCCATGTTGGTTCTTTTTAACTAGTCTCTGATGTAGCCTTCATGTGACAAAAATAATCCATCTTTGGTATACTTAAATTCTATCCCAAGGAAATAATGTACATTCCCCATATCTTTTAACGTGAAGAAACCACCAAGATGCTAAATGAAAGTCTGAACTTCTTCTTTCTGACTACCCGTGACAATGATATCATCAACATAGGCCATTATGATCATGCTTGATTTATTGTTGTGCTTTTAGAACAAACAACTATCTGTCTTGGATGTACAAAATCCCATGGAATGCAGAATGGTGCTCGGCTTGTTGGACCAGGACCTGGATGCCTGTTTGAGTCCATAGAGTGATTTTTTTTAACTTGCACACAAGTTTGTTGTTGTTTCCTATCTCAAAGCCAGGTGGTTATGACATGTAAAGGTTTGTTTCCAAGTCACCATTCAGAAAAGAATTTGAAACATCAAGTTGTTTAATGAACCATGATTTAGAGATAGTCAAAGACAGTACAACTCTAATAGTAGAAGGTTTGACAACTGGACTGAAAGTCTCTGTAAAATCAAAACTCGGTGTTTATGTGTAGCCTTTTTCCATAAACCTAGCTTTGTATCTATCAAGTGTCCCATCAGCATTCTTCTTGGCTTTGTAAATCCACTTACATCCAATGAGCTGCTTATCTGGAGGTAAAGTGCTGAGTGTCCAGGTTTGATTCTTAGAAAGAGCATTTAATTCCTCCTGCATTGCATATTTCCACTCAGGAGTACTCAAGGCCTCCTTTAAGCTATTAGGTTCCTGCACAATTCCGCTTACTTGAAAAACTTTAGGCTTTTATATCCCGGATTTTGACCTGGTGGTCATGTGATGTCCTCTTTGTTCAATTCTCATTGGTTCCTGAAAATCAATATCAAATTCACATAAATTCTACCACTCCGAATCTCATTTTGGGACAAGGATGTGGAATTGTGTTCAGGAGAATGAATACTATGTGAGTGTTTTGGAGAATTATGTGACTGGGGTGTTTCATCCGAGTTAGGTTCAGTACGTGGAGAAGATGAATAAGAGGAGGTTTTTGAAGGGAAAGTGGTCATGTTTTCATTGATCTGAGGTAATGATGGTATGGAGAAAGGAGTAGGTACAAGTGATTTAATGACATTGTCTCCAGCATTGGTTTCTTTAGAGAATGGGAATGAATTTTCATCAAAGACAATGTGTCTAGTGATGAGAAGTTTATTGTTTGGCAAGAGGACTCTATGGCCTTTATGTGAGTTGCTGTAACCTATAAAAGTTCCAGATATGATTCTAAATTGGATTTTGTTGGAATTTTAGGGTCTTATGTAGGGGAAACATTTACATCCAAACACCCTGAGGTGATTAAGGCCAGGTTTTATTTTAGTGAGGATTTCATGAGGGCTTTTGTAACTGAGATATTTAGAAGGTGTTTTATTTATCAAGTAAACATTAGAAGTGAAAGCTGAATCCCAATGTCTTTGGGGAATGTGAGAAGTGGCCAAGAGTGTTAAACCTACCTCTATGATATATCTATGTTTCCTTTCAGCTAGACCGTTCTATTCAGGTGTGTAAGGACAAGACATTCTATGCTTAATTCCATGATCAAGAGAGAACTTGGAGAGGGCTATGAATTCCCCTCCTCCATCACTTTGGACAGCCTTTATATGCTTGTTATACCGAGTCTCAATAAGTTTATGAAAATGTACAAAAGCTTGGCGTGTGTCCGATTTGTGCTTGAGTAAATATATCCAAGTGTATCTGAACGCATGGTCAATGAAACTAACATAATATGTGAAACCACTGAAAGCTTTTTTGGGTGCAGGTCCCCATAAGTCAGTATGAATCAAGTCAAATAGATTATAACTAGAATCTGATTCAGAAAAGGGGAGTTTATGAGACTTTGATTGAAAACAAGGAACACACAGAAATAGTTTTTCATTAACGGAGAATGGTATATTACAATGAGTGAGAGCTCTTCTAATAATATCAAAGGAAGGATGGACTAATCTAGAATGCCACAGCTCCAAACTTGGCTTATTCTTAACTTCTAGAGAGTTAACAACTAGAGGGCCTTTATTCATGAGTCTCTAAGGTGGGTGATGAGGTCTTGACTTGGATTTAACAAGGTTGAAACTATAAAGCCCATTCCTAACAGTCCCTTGGAGTAGCACCACTCTTGTTGCTTGATCCTTCACAAGACAAACATTGGGGTGAAATTCGAAGAAAACATGATTATCTTTGGCAAATTGACTCACACGAATCAAATTTTTTGTTATGTGAGGGACATGGAGCAAATTTTTGAGGATAAATGAGTGAGAAGAATGAGCTTCAGAGGGTTGAACAATAGAATTTCCATAATAATTGATATTCAAACCCGTGTCATTACCAATCTGTACTTTGTCTGCTCCTTGATATTCAGCTGCTATGTTGAGGTTTCCAAGATCATATGTGACATGGCTGCTTGCTCCTGAGTCTGGATACCAATTGAAGTCTGCAGTAGACTGTGACTCATTGCCTGTGATGTTAACCACATTCACATTATGATTCCTGGTTGATCCTTGGTTGTAGTTTGATCCATATGAGCTGTTGTTGTTATTTCTGTTGGCTGGGGTGAAGTTGAGATCAGTTCTGTAGAAGCATTTTTCTGCGGTGTGGTTATTATAGTGGCAAATTTGACACCTTGATCTTGAGTTGTCATATCCTCTTCCTCTTCCTCTAAAATTACCTCTGCCTCTTCCTCCTCTATTTCCTTGATTAATAGGACTGTTTCTACCTCTTCCTCTGGTATTGCCTCTGCCTCCTTGACCTTGTGTGCTGAGATTAACCGAGAAGGCTCCATTATCATTCATACTGCAGTTATAGTGCGCTTCAGTGCCTTCAATCCTTATTTCAAAGATCAATAGAACAGAGTAGGCCTCCATCAGTGTGCAAGGTGACATTTTTGTGGATATAGACACCAATACTGGATTGTAATCTTGAGGCAGTCCAGAGAGAACATACAAAAGATGATCTCTTTCACTCACTCCTTCAGCTACTGAACCAAGGAGATCACAACAACCTTTGATCTTATTCAGGTACTCTCTCACTGACATATTTCCCTTTCTGATGGTCTGAAGCTGTAGCCTATATTGGAAGATTTTGGCATCATTCTGACTAGCAAATCTTTTCTCAAGACATTGCCATATTTCTTGAGATGTAGTCAAGCCAACTGTGGTGACTAATATGCTCTCAGATAGGGAAGATAAAATCCAAGAAGCTAGTAATTGATCTTGTCGGCTCCATAATAAATATGAAGGATTAGGTGTTATGGATTCAGAAGATGCGCTGGGTAAAAAGGATCTGGAGGGGTAATAGAGCTATTGATGTACTGCTCTAATCCGTACCCTCTGATAGCATCAAGAATTAGCTATTTCCAAATAAGATGATTTGAATCATTCAGTTTCACACTAATTAATTGAGATCGGAGGGAAATAGGTTGGAAAATTTGTGTGGTTGCATTTGAAACAGCACATGTGATTCTGCTGCCATATTTCCAAAGTGAAAGTGTAAAAGATAAGATGAGGGATCCGGATCAGAGCTTAATAGCTCTGATACCATAATATGAAATGTGCAGTCTGCATATGTAAAAGAGCAACAACAGTCAAAAGATTTAAACTTAAATGCAACATGTCTTTTGACTAATTTATTCTCTATTAATTGCATAAAAGATACAACTGTCAGCCCACATTAAATAGGGCGACACAATGCATAAAACCTAGGATGACAATTACACGTGTCAAGCCACAATAGAGTATACATAACCCTAGATAACTTAACGGAACAAATGGATGGAATAATGTCTGACAGCTAATAATACAAAAGTTAAAGGGACTGGCTCTGTTGTGCAGCTGTGCATTGGAATGCATGTGGTAGCTCCCTAGACTAACGATCTGACGTGGCGACCAGGTCCCTGCCAACCTGGCTTGGCGACATGTGTCAACCTAGTCCCTAGCGACCTGGCCCGGCAACCTATGACAACCTGGTCCCTGGCGACCTGGCCAGGTGACCTGACGAGCTGATCTGTTCCCTTTTCAGAAATATGAAATTCCTCAAAATTGAAAAAAAAATATCGAATAGAAAATCAAATTCAATTATACCAGCATCATAAGAAATCAATGATACAACAACCCTTTTTTCTAGGTTTTGTGTCCCAATAATGCTTACCCGCTGAAGATGAATGTGATTTTGTCGTTGGCGGTCCTCACAACGGCTTCGACATCGAAGGCGGATGCATCTCCATTGTTGGCATTGGAAGAGACGGTGACATGGCTTGTTTTCGAGATCGGTGCTATGGCCACCCGCGAATCTCGCCTGATACGACATCAAATGTTCACGTCAGCTATATGCTGGTATTTATGGTAATTTGGGTAAGCGACCTCATAACTCGCAAAGAGCATTCTTTTCGGGAGCTGAGCGAGCTGTTCTAAGGAGTTGCGACCTGTAGTATGAGAGTAGTTAGCCCTTGTACAGGGTAGTAGGCTCTTATGGTATGAGTCTCATTATACCAGCTCGATGCCAAGTGGTAACTCGGCATTGAGTGTTGGGTTTTATGGTTTTGGGTCTTAGCGGGCTAATATGGGTTGTTTTGTGGGGTCCCGGTGGACTATAACAAAGAATTACAGGCCCAGGCCTATTCTGATAATTTAGCGAGTGATCTATTATTTATGAGAATTTAGCATACATGAGAAATCCTAATTCTAAGTCGGTTGTGATATTTATGCTATTATAGTAGGAGAGGGGAACCCTAACTTGGGGAGCACTTCTCTTATCTATATAAAGAGGACTTATGCATCACTCTCTAAGTTGATTTCATATCATACGTATCCGAGCTCTCGTATCTCTTTTGCACTCGCTAACTTAAGTATCGAAGGGCCTTCGTCGGGCCGCCCACTGCCTTGGCTTAGGTTTTGTCTTGCAGGATCGATCAGGTCACCAGGAGGCTCTTGGAGATCAATCAAGTCACTGTGATGCTATTTGAAATTATTCAGGTCGCTGATTTCGTATTTCAAATCAGTACCCCGTATTTTTAAAGTACCAATTTTTTTTGTCGTATCAACGCTTACGTTATTTTATGCATATTCGCTGTACTGCTTATTATTCACTGCGGCTAATCGAGAAAAGCAAAAAGAGAGGAACGTAGTCGAAGGTCAGTGCGCGTGACTGTGAAAAATGCGGCAGCGGCGATTTCACGGATGTGTTCTATATTTGTAATACTGGCTAATTGCGTGAATGAATATGAATGATGAAGGGCATAATGTCATAATTCTAGGCTAAAAGAGTTAATGGCGAAAAAAGCTGACAACTTATACTTGGGGTAAAAAATTAAATGTAATTTATAGTGGGTGAAAAAGCTTTTTAATTTATATTTATTGGTTATTTTCTTAACAATAATAATAATAATAAATAATGACATTAGTTTATTACTTAATCGCAAAGTTGACTTGCATTAAAAATAAGAAACGAGAGATCCATGCCAGATTGAAAAATACAATAATTTGACTATCATGTGCCAAATTAAGCCCAAAACGCCCCCCATTGACGATAAACAAATCCAACTTGTCTTTTCACTGAAATTGAATCCACTTTCCAGCAATATATATATTCAAACCACATAAATCCAGTTTCAAGATCAACAAACTTGTTCATAACACACACAAACACACAAAAAAGAAGTTTTTTTTCCTTTTTTAATCTCACACACAAAAACGATGGCCGGACAGAACGATGTCTCTGGGGACGACCAACAATACAACAGACTCGAAATGCTAAAGGCCTTTGACGAAACAAATGCTGGAGTCAAAGGCCTAGTAGATTCGGGTTTGCAAAAAGTCCCCAAGATTTTCGTGAGGCCATCTGACGAGCTTGCTCAAGAGCTAACTACAAACAAAAACGGTATTCATGAAATTCAAATCCCTGTTATTGATCTAAGCGATATCCAAAAACCCGAGGGGCGAAAACGGATCGTTGAGGAAGTGAAGATTGCCTCGGAAACATGGGGATTTTTCCAGGTCGCGAATCATGGGATTCCGACAAGTGTGCTCGATGGGATGATCGATGGCGTCCGAAAATTCAACGATCAGGATGTCGAGGAGAAAAAGAAGTATTATACGCGGGATATGAAACGAAGTGTGAGATTTAACAGCAATTTTGACTTGTACAATTCAAGGACAGCCGCCTGGAGGGATACGTTGACTTTCCCAGATCCTGACCAGATTAGCAGCGAATTGCCTGATTCATGCAGGTATTCTTTTTCTTCCTTTTTTATATTATGAATAACCCAATAAATTATTCGAAACATCCTTCAATCTCTTGATCTGCAAAGGAGAAAAAAGTATGGGGCTAGTTAGTAATTATAAAATGTGAAGAAGTAGATCATAGCCTGCTTGGTTCAGTTGATGGGGAGAACAGAGTTTTGATAATTTATTGTTTGTAACTTATAGCTAATTATTATTAATTATTGTTTGGAAATTAAATTATTATGTGGCTAATTAAAAATTAATCTTTCCAATATTGACAAGTTGAATGGTAGGCAATTTATCAGGTGACCTTGTTAGGTGCACTCTGTATTACGTGATGATATATGATAGTTATACATGATGATATATTACAGTTATACGTGATGATATATGGTAGTTATACCTGATGATATATGACAGAAATTTAGAGTTTAAGGTTACTTTTCCATTGTAGGGTTTAATTTTACATTTTAGAGTTTAATTTTTCATTTTTATGGTTTAATATTTCATTTTAAACTTTAGGTTTTTATTTTATTTTCCATTTTAGGGTTCCGACAAAAATCTATCATTCTACCAGTTATATGTGATGATATGTGTTAGTTATATGTGATGATATGTGACATTATATGTGATGATATATGATAGAGATTTAAAATTTAGAGTTTAATATTCAATCTTAGGGTTTTGTTTTTCATTTTAGGGATTAATTTTCTTTTTTTTTGGTTAAATTTTTTGTTTTAGGTTTATTTTTTTAATTTTAAGATTTTAAATTTTAGGTTTATAATTTCAATTATCTGTGATGATATGTTTCAGTTATATGTGATAATATGTACTAATTATATGTGATGATATATGTAAGTGATATGCGATGATAAATTAAATTTTTAGGTGCACCTTGCAAGGTGCACCAGATTACATGGTATACTCTATATGAGTGGCAAAAGACAATATACGTAAGAGTAAGAAAAAGTATATAATAAAATTACAATAATAAATAAATAAGTCTCCTAAAAACTATATATACATGAAAATTACTATTTTAATATAGAAATTATAATAAAAACATAATATTTAATAAAGACTTTCTAATATTAAGATTAAGAAAAAATGAGAAAAAAAATATTATAAATTGAGATTTCCTTATTTCTACAAACATAAAGTGCCCATTTTTATAACAATACACGAGTACATCTAAAATAATAACAATAATACACACACACAAACAACTTTTATAGTGTTTTCACGACATCATTTCTCACCTGATAGAAGTCATTAGATCATATTAGGAGTGTAAATGCGGGGGTGGTGAGGGGCATGGTGTCGTGAAGCCACCGTAGTCATTTTCACACCCACACGCGCGCGTGCGAGTAAACACACACACACACACAAATATATATATACACTAGTTTAACACCCGCGTATTACACGTGATTTATATAAAAAATATAAAAAATATTTGTGAAAATTACAAAGTTATAAATTTAAAATAAAAAATTGAAAGGATGTGTTCTCAACCCGTGCTCTGTTCAATTTATAATTATTAATTAATATTATATTTTAATATTCAGATTAAATTCGTTAATAATTATATTTACATACTTATAAAAATTCAAAAAATGTCACATTTTAAAATCGTCTCTAATATATAATAATTAATTATTATTAACACATTTTATATTTTTATGTTTAGATTAACTTTGTTAATAATTATAGTTAAATACTTTGAAAAATTCAAAATGTGTCATACTCTCAAAACTTCTCGCATTATGTCACTGTCTAATAAATATTAATTAATTATTATATAATTTTATTTTTTATATTTAAATTGAATCAATACTAATATTTAGTTACATACTCCAATTATGCAAATATACCATAATTTACCTATACTGAATATTTAAAATTTTAAAATAAATTATTTTATAAATAAGATTTATTTATTTATTTTTATAAATAAGTTTTTATTTGTAATTTATATTTTAATTAAAATAATTATTTAGATCTTTTCTACTAATTATATATGACTTATTTATATTTTTATATTAGGAGTATAAAAAAAATTATTGAATTAGATAAAATATAATAAAAGAAAACTATTAAGTTAGGCTAAGTATAATAAAAAAAATAATAATTTGGGCAAAATACAATAAAAGAAAAATATTAAATTAGGCTCGGGCGACACATAAGCAACCCAAGTACCAAACTTTATTATTATTCAAGCGAAGCATACGAAGCAGACACATAAATTAGGAGGATTTTGCATTAATATATACTTGTTTAACACCCGTGTATTACACGAGACTTATCAAAAGATAAATATAAAAAAATATTTGTGTAATTACAGAATTTCAAATGTAAAATAAAAAATTAAAAAAATATTTCTCAACCCGTGTCTTGTACATGTCTAATCTATTTATTAATTATTATAAATATTAAATAATCTTCTATTTGATATTTATATCAAACTCATTATAACAATCTTAGTTATATATTTACAAAATTTAAAAGGCATCACATTCTAAATCTGTGTCTAATATCTTTTTTTATTAATTATTATTAATAAATAATTTTATGTATTAATATTTAGAGTAAATTCGTTAGTAATTATTAGTTACATAATTTGAGATATTCAAAAGATATCATACTCTCAACCCGTGTCACATTGTACTTGTGTCTAATTAATATTTATTAATTATTAGTATATAATTTAATATTTTTATGTTTAGATTGAATACATTACTAATATTTAGTTACATACTTAAATTATTGTAAATAACTCATAATTTACCTATATAGAATATTTGAAACTCCAAAAATAAAATTATTATAAATTCTATTATTAATAAGATTTATTTAATTATTTTCATAATAAATTTTTTTAATTAAAATTATTTCATATGTAGTGTGTCTTTTAATTAAAATAACTAATTAGATTTTATCTACTAATTATATATGACTTATTTATATTTTTATATTAGGAGAATCAAAGAAAAGTATTGAATAAGGAAAAATATAATAAAAGAATTAAATTAGGTATGATAAAATAAAAAGAAAAATATTAAATTGGGTAATTATTAGGCTCGGATGACACATAAGCAAACGAAGCACCATAATTTTTTATTTCCCAAACGAAGCAGACACATAGGTTAGGAGGATTTTGCATTAATATATATGGACATATATATATATATATATATATATATATATATATATATATCTCTGTGTGTGTGTGTGTGTGTGTGTGTGTGTTCAAATGAAAACCACTACTTTATATGTGAATCATATCCGAGAAGAAGTTCTACCTGATTGATGGATCAAATTTTTTGAAAGCACTGTTAGTTAATATAACTGATTTATTATAACAGTACAGTAACTGTATAATAAAACCACTACTGATATATAATAAAAACAATAGTTTGTATATTCGCAAATAAGAGAGGATTCTCGTTGTAACCCAACAACATATATATGAAATTATAAAAAGGACAAATCTGATCAAATTGGAGCTGATAAAAAGCCATTTATATATATTTCTTCAAACAAAAGTCTTTTAGGTCAAATAAACTATCAAGAGTTGATTAAAAAAATTTTATCAAGCAAACCAACTTTTCTTAGGAGTGATCAATATTGTAAAATCAGTTTAGACAAACTTAGATCGAGTGAGTTTTATTTAAATTGGTGAGAGAAAAAAAAGTTTAGACAACCATTTAGACGCTCTAAAATAACAAAAAAAAAAAAAAAAAAAAAAAAAAAAGATGAATAATAAAAAATAAAATAATATAAAAAGTAATTGAATTTTTAGCGGTGCCTAAGTCTAGGCGGTAGCTCAGTGCCAACTAACGCCTAGCAATTTCTAGAACTTTGGTATTGATCGGAAATCTGGTCCACCTCATTCTGATTAACCTAACTTGTTAAATAAAGAAAAAGATTGGACGATCTTGTTATTTAGTCATAATTGCAAAATGAGTCCAATAACAATAGAGCAATCGAGAAAAGTCATGCAAAGCACGTCTTTTTAAGGAAAAAAAGACCTACAAATCGAACACCACCACGCACACAAAAAGAGTTTTATTCCCAAATAATGGTGATCGATGTTATTGGAACTAAATGCAAATCGCATGGGTTGCAAAATAGTCTAGTAATTACGCAAGGTTTAGAAAAAATAGTCTTGGAAAATGTACAATTTGCTAAATAATTGTATAACTGGGTCCAATTTGAAGTTAGCAACTTGCATTAAGTGAATACGCTCAAAATTCACAGGCAAAGCGCAATGGAATACTCAAAGCATGTTACCAGTTTGGGAAACACACTGCTGGAGCTACTCTCGGAGGCACTTGGATTAAAACCTGATCACCTCTACAAAATGGAATGCTCAAAGAAATTTAGGTTTAGCTGTCATTATTATCCAGCTTGTCCTGAGCCACATCTCACTCTTGGAGCCACAAGACATTCAGACCTTGGATTTCTTACAATTCTTTTACAGAGCCAAATTAGCTGTCTCCAGGTTTTGCACCAGGGCCATTGGGTTGATGTTGAACCAAATCCAGGGCTTTTAGTTGTAAACATTGGGGATCTCCTCCAGGTACTTTCTCCTAATTAGGATATCAGAAGAAATTAATTATTTATAATTAATATTATATTTTATGATGTTTGTGTTGACTTTTGGGGCAGTTGGTGTCAAATGGGAAATTCATAAGCAATACGCATAGAGTGACGGCTAATAGCATTGGGCCAAGAATTTCTGTGGCTTGCTTTTGCTCTGGACCTTTGGGCGAGGCTAAGGTTTATGGGCCCATTGAAGAGCTAATATCAGAACAAAATCCGGCCCAATACAGACAGGTTCTCTTGGGTGATTATTTACAAAAAGTTCTGAGTTCTGGATTAGACGAGTACCGTGGTCTGGACAACTACAAGTTGTGATTAGGGATCGAGCCGAATACTGTCAGGCTCGAGCTCGAGCTCGATTGTAATACTCGAAATTCGAGCTCGATTCGAGCTCAATTTTCTCAAACTCGAGCTCGGCTCGACTCGATTTACATAATATTAATTAAAAAAACCTAAAAAGCATAAAATAAAATACTTAATATTAATTTTTATTATATATTTAGGGTATATATATAAATAAGTGAGTATAATAAGGATAAAATGGTAAATCTAGTTAAGTTCGATTAGGCTCGCGAGCCTATTCGTTAAGTATTACTGAACTCGAGTTCGAGCTCGATACATAATCGAGTAGCTCGAACTCGGCTCGATTAACCTCGAGTCGATTTTGAGCTTTTCTCGAATCGATGCCGAATAACTCACGAGCCGGCTCGACTCACTTACACCGATAGTTGTGATGTTTGGTAATGGGCTGAAGATTCATTTCTTTAGCAGAATATTATGAAATACTGCTTGGTTCTCGTCGTCTTTGTGGTCGTCGTCGTACGTCTTTTTCCCTTTGTAGTTATTGCCTTCTATTACTCTTATCAGAATGTTGGACAAATTTTTCTTTTTATTTTGTAATTGACAATATTCTCGTGTGATATTTTATAATATTTTGTGATACTTTAATAATATGAGTGTTATTCTTTGTGGGATGATGAACTATGGTTTGTGGAAATAAGTTTTTATTTAGTACGCCAATTATAAAATAACCACAATCTATGAACCAGAGGCTTTTTGGTGGGGTACCGACAAAATAATATTTTTATTTATTAAAATTATACTCAAAAAATTATCATATTAAATAACATTTATAAAATCTAATAAAGGTTTAACAAAAACATAATACTATTGTTCTCGCCGAGTTATCATATTTTAAAATTGACTTACAATTACATCACGCTAATCAGTGTTCTAAAAATCGACCTAGGCGGCCGCCTAGGCGCTCGACGGTTCGGGACCGCCGACGATTTTCAAAAATCGGGGCAAAAAAGCGTTGGGGGCTCTCGGCGCCGCCTAGGCGCCACGCATTTATATATATATATATTTTTTAAAAAAAACTCAAAACGACGTCGTTCTATTGTTAAATTTTTTTAAAATCAATTGTTACGGGTTTGGGGCAAAAAACTGGGACAAAACAAAACAAAACAAAACGGACAGAACAAAACAAAAGGGACAGAGAAAGAACAGAAAGAGGGCCAAGAAAACTGTCGCCTCTTCCCACCGGCACTGCCCCGCCACGTCGCTGCGCCGCTGCGCCGCCGCCCTCCTCAGCTCCCCTCCCCACTGCAAACACAACCTGGTATGTATTATCATGTAGTGTATTTTTATTTTTCTATTTTAGTTTTTTTTTTTAGATTTTCGAATTGTTAGGTTATGAAATAAATATAAAGTATAAATGAACTACTA
>BMAC01000410.1:900278-920639 GCA_014905375.1 Phtheirospermum japonicum
GTCTATTACGCAAGTCTCATGCTCAATGATGCCCAAAAGAATTACACGACTACCGAAAAAGAGCTCCTCGCCGTAATTTTCTCGCTTGAAAAGTTTCGAGCCTACATCATTGGTTCGAAGGTTATTGTGCATAGTGACCATGCGGCATTGCGATATCTCTTCAATAAGCCTCAAGCGAAGCCGAGGCTAATCCGATGGATACTCTTGCTTCAAGAGTTTGATGTGGAGATCAAGGATCGGAAGGGGTGCGAGAACGTTGTCGCTGACCATCTCTCTCGTTTAGAGGTTCTAACCGGAGAAAGAGAGCTCATTGGAGAAAATCTTGCGCACGAGAATTTATTTGTGTTTTCTGCCGCGCCGTGGTATGCCGACATTGCCAACTACCTTGCTAGCGAAGCACTCCGCCCGGACCTATCTCATCATGAGAAGAGGAGGTTTCTCTCCAAGTGCCGAGGGTATTATTGGGATGACCCTCACATGTACAAGATCAGAAAAGATGGTATGTTGAGACGGTGTATTCCGGACGAGGAAAAAGGGGAAATTTTGATGAAGTGCCACGATCACCTAGTCAGAGGACATTTCGGCGGGCAAAAGACCGCTTACAAGGTTCTTCAATTGGGTTTATATTGGCCGAGCCTCTTCAAGGATGCCCATGACCATTGTCAAAAGTGCGATCGATGCCAAATGACCGGAAGTATAGGGAAAAGGAACGAGATGCCGATGGCGTATAATTTTGCCGTCGAGATATTCAACGTGTGGGGGATCGACTTCATGGGTCCCTTCCCGAAGTCTCATGAGTTCGAATACATTTTGGTTGGAGTTGATTACGTTTCCAAATGGATTGAGGCAATCCCGACGAGGAGGAACGATGGCGACACTGTGGTGAAGTTTGTGCAGAGCAACATTTTTAGTCGATTCGGAGTTCCGAGGGTGATTATTAGTGATAGCGGAAAACACTTCAACAAAAAGCTACTCGAAAGGGTGTTGAAAAACTATGGAGTCGTTCATAAGGTATCCACGCCATACCACCCTCAAACGTCTGGTCAAGTCGAGACGAGCAACAGTCAAATCAAGAACATTCTCGAGAAGACCGTGCAACCGAACCAAAAAGATTGGTCAACAAAGCTCGTGGATGCCTTGTGGTCCATCCGCAAGGCCCACAAGACGGTTCTCGGAATGAGCCCCTATCGCCTTGTATACGGGAAATCGTGCCACCTTCCGGTCGAAATGGAACATAGAGCTTGGTGGGCCATCCAGGCATGCAATTAAGATTTGCAACAATCCGGCGAGGAGCGGAGGCTCCAAATCGAGGAGCTTGACGAGCTAAGAAATGAGGCGTTCGAGAGTGCTCGAATTTACAAAGAAATGATGAAGCTCCTCCACGACAAGAAGCTTGTGCCCAAGGAGTTGGAGGAAGGGATGCAAGTGCTCCTTTACAATACCCGACTCGCCTTGTTTCCTGGGAAACTCATGTCTAAGTGGAGCGGACCGTACACGATCGAGAAGATATCCCCGTTCAGAGTGGTGACATTGATCGATCCCAGGACGAACGAGCATTTCCAAGTGAATGGCGCACGAGTCAAGCCTTACCGACACGGATCGTTGCAAGCCAAGGATCTCAAATTCGTGACCTTGGAGGAGGAGGATTTAGGAGACGTGCCCCCGACGGGACCTTGATCAAAGGAGGATAGTCGATCGGACGACTTTAAACAAACGCGCTTCGTGGGAGGCAACCCACAACTTCCTAACCCCATTTCTCATATTCTTTCTATTTTTGTATATATTATTTGTCAATTGATCTTTAACTTAGTTTTTTCTTTCTTTTTGGGTTTTGTAGGAGAAATCATGACGTTTCAAGAATGGAGGAAATCGAAAATGGGATGTTGGATGCTGCCCAGCAGTCGATTGACTGCACTCCAGTCGATCGACTAAGTTGCAGTCGATCGACTGGAAGGGCGAAATCGACTGAAAGGCAGTAAGTTTTCAATTTTAGCGAGTCGACTGGAAGTCGATCGACAGGAGTGTCGACTGGAAGGACAAAATCAACTGAGAGGCAGTAAGTTTTCGAGTTTTGGTAGCTCAGTCGATCGACTGAGGAGCATTCGATCGACTGCTACAGTGTCGCGGATTTCTTTTAAACACCTAATCGACTCAGGAACACAAAAACAAAACAAAAGGAGAGGAAACGAAGGGAGACACGACATTTCCAATTGCTAGTCAATCGACTCAACCTCCTTTCTTTTTCCCGGTAATCTTCATCCCAACTTCACCTAGGTTGGAAAAATTCACCTATAATTCTTGTTTTCGCCAAAATTTTCCCAAATTCTCAATTCCAAAGGGGTAAGGTTTTCAGCCGGGTTCCAATCTCGATTTCGAGCCATTCATTGAGGTAACTCGCTTGAAACTCGATCTTTGACGTTCTTAATTGTGAATTGGTTGGGTTTTGGGTAGGATCTTGTTCCAATTCTCTGAAAATTCCCTCAATTGAAAACCCTGCGCACCAAGTGCTCGATGAAATTCCCCAATGAGAACTCTTAGCTAAAACTCTTTCGTTTTCCCCTCTTATCAATTCCTTCCGATTCCTTTGCTAAAATTTTCATATTCCCCTCGTGATTCACTTCGTATAATTCTTATGACTGATTTTTACGACGATGAGTTTGACGAAGCCAATCACCCCAATCTTGCCCACGTCTATGGTGCTCCATTCTCGATTCATTCCGAGGCCGAAGGGGAAATGTATCAAAGCCTCGCCCAACGGCAATACGCCTTCCCACTTTTTTTTTTTGATATTGAACGCCTACAAGAATGGGTAGCTAACGAGGACTACAAGCATTTTGGGGAACGGTCGCTCCGTTTCATCGACGCCTTGAACGGGCGCCAATTCGCATCCCTCCGTGCACCGGCGTACCCAGATGTAACGCCCCGGTTTCACTTTAGTCAAAATAGGATTTATATTTAAGAAAATATGACGAAACCTTGGCGTCACAATAAATGTCAAGTTTTTCAAACTTTACGCAGCGGAAATAAACATAATATAAATAATCAAATCACCATCAAAGGAAATTTATAATTAAAAACGCGTTTTTATGTCTAGTTATACTTTTATTTAAAACAATGAAACCAGTTTGGAAACACAAAACCAACATCAATATTTTTATTCCTCTACTCGTCTCCCATCCGATCGACATCTTCGTGCATACCTGAAAAAAATATCGTTGATTTGGGATGAGCTCAACGTACTCAATAGTTACACTGACTTAACCAATGCAAAATCATACAACTCACAAATAGTACAATCGATCATAGAATTCATAGTTTTATCGTAGAAAATAAGTTGACTGCAGCTAAAACGCGCCGGGATATACCCGATGACCCTTTTCCCCGGTCACAGACACATTTGGTCTCTGGTTTTAATTCGTGGTTATAGCACGCTGGGATAAACCCAATGACCCTTTTCCCCGGTCACAGACACATTTGGTCTACGGCTATATTAGTTTTTGGAAATATAGAATTGCATGATACACATAGCACATAAATTTGAGTACATAAAATTTAACATAGGTAAGTCAGTGGTCCCTACCTCGTAAAATGTCGTGGAAAGTCGAGTGATATGCACGTAGTTGAAATCCTAAGTCCCCTTAATGCTCGTCACCTAATCAATTAGAAAAATATATATAATTAGTATTTTCATCTTTAAAATTTATAATAATAATAATAATAATATTAATGATAATAATAATAATAATATATTAATAATAATAATATAATAAATAATGATTAAAAAGGACTGGAGTGCAGTTTTAAAACATGTTTTGGGGCTGGATTGGGGTTATTGGTAATCTGGGTTTCAATTGAAAAGGGCTAGAAGTTGGGGGGTCAATTTGGAAATTTGGAAAAAGTGTTGGATTTAAAAAGGGATTTCAGCCCAAATCCCTAATTCTCCTCCCGTCAATCCCGTCTTCTTTCCCCTTTCTCCCAAACCAAAACTCGGCCAGACCCCTTTCTCCGTCGTCAATCGTCGCCGCAGGCGCGAACGGCGAAGGTGCAGCGCATCGTGTGTTGGCTCCTGACCACCACCACAGCGGCGGCTCGGCGACGGAGGCTCTAACGGGCCCCTCCCCGCTGCCGCCGAAAGCTCGTGACGGCGCGGGCAAGGCGTTGTGTAGAGCGTGGTGAAACATGGCGGCTGGTTCACCGTGCGCCGTTGGGTGTCGCGCCCCTTCTGAATCAGCGACGACGACCTTAATTCGACGTGGGGTGGCTCCGGGGTCGGCTGGGTGGCGATGGCTCGTTGGCCGCTGGTGGACTGGTGTTATTCGGCGACTGCTCGCAGCGGCGGACGACGGCGGCTTTCTTCCCCAATACAGCGAATGGACGGTGGCCTAGCGGCGACGACGGAGTGACCCGGCTGCGTGGGCCATTGGTGGCAATTCGGCCGATTCGAGGTGGGGCTGTGGGGGTCCCAGTTTTTAATCGGGCCGTGGGTCCGTCTGGGCTTGTAGGCGGTGGTTGATGACTTGGTGATTTGGATTGTTCGACGTGTCGGTTACATCTTGAACGTTCGGGTTGTTGGCGATGACCGGTGGTTGGGCTGGTGCTCGCTGGTGGTTCCGATTAAGATGGGCGGTGACTCGGCGAGTGCAGGCGGACTCGGCGAGGGTAGGCGACTGATTGGGTTTGTGGGTTTCGGGTTGGTGACGGAAGTGTAGGTTTTAGTTGCGGGTTTTAGACGGTTTGCCGTGGTGGTGTGGTTTTGGACGATTTGCCGTGGTGGTGTGGTTGTCGACGGCAGGGGTGGCTTCGGGTTTGGGTTGACGTGGGTTGAAACGGGTCGCTGTGGGCTGCCGGAAACGGTTTGCTGCCGTCGGGTTTTTGGGTCGGAGATAATCGGGCCTGGACTCGTCGGGAGTTCGTTTGGTGTTGGTGATTTGTGATATCGGCAGGGGCGATGGTTGGAGTCAGGCTGTGGCGGTGTTGATCGTGGGGGTGGCGACGATGATGCTTTGGCTGGTGTCGGGTTAGGATTTGGCCTTGGTTTGGCCGTAGTTGGGTTGGACGGTGCCGTGTGCCAGCGCTTCGGCAGTAGGCGTGGCGATGGTGCTGCTGTTTGGTTTGGAACGGTGGCCGGGGTGATTGGAAATCGGCAGCCGATTCGATTACGATAGCTGCCGAAAACTTTGATTTCGGCTGTGTTCAAGTAAAGAAAAAAAAATATAACAGAAGAGGTTGTTTACCTGATGCTTGCGGCTGAAAAGTGAAGAAGAGTCGAAAAGATTTTGAGAGGGTTTGAGGGTGATGACTGAAACGGCTGATGAAAAAAAAAGGACTTTGGTTTATAAACCAAAGATGAACTTAATTTAGGAAAGTTAGGGTGGGAGTTTAGTGGGCTCGGTTTAAACATTGGGCTCGTTTTTGAGGTCTGAAAAGAACGATCCAATAATATTTTAATAAGTAAAATAACTATAATATAAATAAATTATAATAATTTTAGAAATTGAAAATTATTTCATAGACGACTCGAAAATAATTTAAATAAATAAATAATTAACTAAATAATTATACTAATTTCTTAGAAGTTGATAATACATTTTTATTTTGAAAACGAACTATAAATTCGCTTACTTAGAGTTCTTTAGATTATTTAAAACTAAAATAGGAAGTCGTATTATGGCGACGAGTTTGGGACTAGAATTATATTTTTAATGCATGATTGTAATTAAATAAAATATATATATATATATGCATTGGATGTATGGATGTTACACTAGAACTAATGCTCGAATTCTTCTCGACCTACCAGTGTCACGGGAGCGGGGAGTTCACCGTACGTTTTTGAGGAGTCGAATGCCGGATCACTCGAGACGTGTTTCATACGGTGCTGGGGTTGGATTGTCAAGTATTGTGGGAAGAGAGACGAGGAGGGTTTGCGCTGCATCAATTTTGGGCAACTATCACGGGCGGACGTGGAACTCCGCGTTTCCAGGCTACGGCGATCACCTACTTGGTATTGCTCGGGATCTATAAGTTCTTCGCCCACGTCCTGATGGGCAAGCACGAGAGCACCAACCTCACCCAGGATGAGGTTTACATGCTTTGTTGCCTTCACACCGGCCATCGATTCGCCGCCTATCCCTTTCTCCGAGCCGGGATTCTTGGGATTCGGAGGATGAGGGCTGAGAGTGTCGCTCGGGTCGGGATGGGACCCATGATTACCTTGCTCACCCGACACTTTGGTATTGACCCCGAGGCGGCAAATCTTGAGAGGATCGAGCCGGTGGAGCTTTTGTTGAAAACGCCCAAGGTCCCGAGAGACCCGCGCCACCGCCGAGTCCACGAGCAGGCGCAAGAGGCGAACGAAGAAGAGGCCGAGTTAGAGAGACGACACGAGGAGGGTGTCGAGCCCGAGGAAGCCCCGGAAACCAGTTCGGGGCAACACTTCGATGCAAGCACAAGCCTCGCGGCAATCCCGCATGGTGAGGGAGGCCCGAGCATCGGGCCGAGTCCCGATATGAGTTGGCCCGAGTTCCAACAACAAATGTTCGCCCGATTCGACCGGCTCGACACCGACATGGAGGAGTTGAGAGTCGGGCAAGCGAGAAACGAACGAGCATACCGCGCCCTCCATAGCCGCCTCTTGTTGATCGAGAGCCGATTTCCTCAGGACGAGGAGAGCGACGAGGAGGAAGAAGAGGAGAATGACGGAGAAGAAGATGGAAACAAGGAGGAAGAAGAGGACGAGGACGCGAACCTCCAACCCCGAAGTAGGAGACGTCATTGATTCTCCGATTATTCTTTTTATTTTTGTTTTCGTAAACTTGACACGTTATTTTCGTTTGTTTCATTTTGATTCGATTAAACAAATTAAAAAAAAGTAGAAATTTCGAAAAAAAAAAACCAAAACGATTTTCGCTTTTTTGTATATTTTATCACTTGTTTTTGCAACCCCCCCCCCCCCCCCCCCCTATTTGCTCATTTCTTGTAGATAGCTTGCCTCGACTCCCGGAGAGGACTATGTACGACCGCGTCGACACAAGCTCGGAAATAGGGACGTTCTCTTTTCCTTACACTTTTTACCGCTTTACTTAGCTTAATATGCAATGAGGTCATTGCTAGGTTTTAAGTGTGGGGTGGTTAGGGTTCGTCTTAGGATTTTAATTTCTTGCATGCTTGCTTGTGATGATTTGAGTAGCGTGTGTGCTATGTTTGCTTGGAACCTTGGCGAAGTGACGCGATTTTGATTATTTGTTTAAGAAGTTTAGATTGTCGATCGGATTTAGTGTACTTATAGAATTTGACTTGTTGGGAACTTTGTTCGACTTTAACTTCGTGCTATCCTTGTGCTCAATTTTGAACTAGTGCCTCAACTAGCTTTGTTATCGAATACTCTCTATAGGATTTTACTTTGTATTTTGGAGTCATCAATTGATCCATGTGCTCGATCGGAAATAAATGTAATTACTAGTAGCAACAAGTGATCGAAGTCGTTGATTTCTCAAGTACCTTATATGTACTTAGGCACCTCAATGAAAAAAAAAAGAAAAAATAAATAAAAATAATAATAAAAAAATGATAAATAAACAAGGATACATTATAAGTCCTTGAAGTGCTTACGCAATAAATATGCAATTCTTGCACTTTTTGCTTTCCATTTTAGATTTTTATGTGTAAAGAGAGTTGTAGATAATCGAGGCTAGTAGGGAGCTGATTAACGGTTCGAGCGTGGATAGACCTTAGCCGGAGCAAGGACGAGGGGACCGACTTGGAGGGTTGCCTAGTACTTTTAGGTTTCGGTAGTTGATATAAACTTTCTTAGTCACCGCATCATTGTCGTCCTTTTAGCCAAGCTAATAAGCATTGTAGTATACGACGTCTCAAATTAGGTTTGGTGCATTATCTCATTGTCAAGGGGCGGTTTTGTAATTCCATATTAGATTTGCTTGAGGACAAACAATCATTCTAAGTGTGGGGTGGTTGATTTGCATGTTTTTGTACGTATTTTTTGTTACCGTTTTGTGTCGCGCTTGCATGTGTTTTGTTTGCTTTTATGTGTATTAGGAGTCGTTTTGGCCGATTTTATTACTTTTAGGTTTTCGTAACTTTTGTGCGGTTTTCTTTGGATTTTCGTTTATTTCTACTCGTTTTTGTCTTTATGGCCGTAGGATGACCGAAGCGATCCCGTGCGCGCTCAGAACATCTCATTCGACTCGGATTAGAACAAGCAAGGAAGGGGACACAGCGCGAACGAGGAGTGACAGCCGGCAGACGATTAGAGCGGAAACGAGAAAACGAGCCGGAGCTGCCTGTCAGTCGATCGACTGAAGGGTCGACTGGGATGTTGAAATCGACTGGCGGGCAGAATATTTTGTGATTTTTGGGCATTTCAGTCGATCGATTGGCAGTCGATCGACTGACACGCAGTTTTTTGACCCGTTTTGATATTTTTGCCCCTGCGTTTTTGTATAAATAAGCTATCACTTTCCTTCACCTACCTTATCCTTCCTTGGCTGATTTTGAACCCCATTCAATCTCTTCCAADCTCATTTTCACTATTCCATTGCAAACCCTAGATATTATCCTTAGTTAGCTAGTTTAATTTAGCTTAGTTAATTAGCTAGTTAGTAGTTGTTCATAAGTGTTGGAGAAGGTGACATCTCTCTCATTTGTGGGTTTTATTTTATGAAGATTGCTCTTGGTGTTTTGAAGATTGTACTCTACATTTGAARCTTTTGGTTGGAATACAAATTGGTAGTWATATTTCCCCTTCTTATTGTTGTTGTTCTTGRTTGTTTATTGTTGTTGTGTGTTGGTAGTTAATTTGTAGTTCTTGTTGTGTTTCTTTTAGCATTTTCAAGTTCTCTTCCAATTTCTAAATTATTTTTCTTCTTGCTTAAAACTCCATTGAAGCTTGCTTGTTGAAACTTTTTACCCTCTTTGTTCAAACAAACATTGGAGGTTTGAAAGTTATTAGTAGCTTTCCCTTTTTAAAACATTTGACTTTTACCTATTAAATGCATTTGACTTCTTTTGAATTTAAGTTTGACTTTCCTTCCTTTTTAGCTTTTAAATTTACAAGCTTTCTTAGTTAATAGTTTAATTTAATCAAAGTTATTAATTAGGTTAAAAATTGAGCCATTAAGTCTAGTTATTTTCAAGCAAGTTTTAAATTCCTTTCTCCTTACCTCAATGTTTTTCAAGCTCTCTTTTCAATTCAAGTTTAGTGATTACAACACAAAAACCAAACCAATGACTAATGCTTTCTTAGACTAGATTAGTTTAACTAAGAATAACAAGAGATTGATTAAAAACACTTAACGCCGATTACATCTATCCTCGAGAGACACGACTCGGGAAAACTTACCGCTTTACAATCGACTCTGTACTATTGCGGAAAAGATTTCTTAAAGTGATAAGAATTTTTCGATCAATACAATAATCGAACTCATGATATAAGATGGTCTCATTGATATCGGACTAACCAAAACTTGCCGTACTTCTAAATTCTCAAACCATCACATCAATCCAGTCCATATTAACACTTCAGATTTGTGCTGTCTTACACGGCATTGCATTCACAAAATTACCAATTAAATCAATGACCTAAGTTTCAAGGTGATGTGACTTACTATAACAATAGGCAAATCAAAGATTCCCAATCAACTCTTCACATTATTTCTAAGAGCACAATTTTGCTTAAAATTTTTATAGTCTGTTAGACAACCTCACCACTTTTTGTGTTACAAATATAATTAACGCATAATGGAACCAAGACCAGATAGAAAAATGCTAGCTTAACAATTAAGCCACAAGTAAAGCATCAACGCACTAACAAATTTTAATAAACAAATGTCTTTTTCACGGAAATTAAAGCCACTTTCCAGCAATATATAACGTCAAACCATATCAATCCAGTTTCAAGATCAATAAGCTTGATTGAAAAACCAAACCAAAACAAAAACGATGATGGCCGCCGGACAAAACAATGTCTCCGATAGAATCGAAATGCTTAAGGCCTTTGACGAAACACAAGCTGGCGTCAAAGGCCTTGTCGATTCGGGTTTGCTAAAAGTTCCCAAGATTTTTGTTAGGCCGTCTGACGAGCTTGCTCAAGAGCTAACAGAACACAAAAACGGCACTCAAATTCAAATCCCTGTGATCGATCTAAGCGATATCCAAAAAGCCGACGGGCGAAAACGGATTGTTGAGGAAGTGAAGATTGCCTCGGAAACATGGGGATTTTTCCAGGTCGCGAATCATGGGATTCCGACAAGTGTGCTCGATGGGATGATCGATGGCATCCGGAAATTCAACGATCAGGATGTCGAGGAGAAAAAGAAGTATTATTCGCGGGATTTCAAACGAAGTGTGAGATTTGGCAGCAATTTTGACTTGTATAGATCAAGGGCTGCCAACTGGAGGGATACGTTGACTTTCCCAGATCCGGATCAGTTTAACAACGAGGAATTGCCTGATTCTTGCAGGTATTATATACTTAAATTTCTCGATTCTTTTAGAATTATGAAATAACCCAATAAAATGGAGGTTTGTATTAACCCAACAAATTATACTCTCAGGATGCTGAAATTTGTGAAGTAGAACAATTGGTAGGGCTTAGTAATTTTGAAAGCAGCTGATTGGAATTTTGTACGATTAGATTGAATCCCCGAGTTCTTTTTTTTTTTTTTTCCAAAGAACCTTTTTCTCACCCATTTTAAAAAGTTTTTACCTCCCTTTATTAAGCTGCCCATTTTCATGAGGGCTAAATTATATTTTTCGTCCACTAGTTTTTGTAATTTTACATTTTTGTCCATCAATTTAAGAGAGTGACAAATTATGACATGTACTTTTAATTCTTAGCGCATTGAGTACAATTCTAATCAGCTATAGGCCATAACTATTAGGGGCACGGATATTGAAACACGTGTATTAATTCACTTAATAATTTTTTTTAACTTCATTTTTTCACAATCCTTCACCGTCCTCACCCTTGATGTTGCCATTGCTGCCGCCATGGCCACCGTCTCTATTAAAAAACAACAAAAAAAAAGTATTGTCATGTTCGCGCCTCTATGCTTCCGCTACTACTGTCGAAAAGGAAGGGAAAAATGGGAAAAAACTTGCGTTTGGACCAGATATCCAAATACGTTCGAAAATTAAATTGGAACGTGTTTCATGGCATTCGTACCAAAATTTCGAACGCCATGAAGCATGTTCATGTCTGGTTTTCCGAATGTGTTCAAAATCTGATTCGAATGCTTGGTTCTTCTTCTTCTTCTAATGGTGATGACGGTAATTGTAAAATAAGAATATAATTATTGTGCATAAACTGAAAAGTTGAACAGAGTAGAATGAAGAAACCAATTTTAACCCCTAGTAGGGGTGAGCGAAAAACCGAAAAATCAAAATAACCGACAGAGCCGAACCGAATTCGATTCGGTTTTATGTAAATTCTCATCGGTTTTCGGTTTGAGAATTATAAAAAATCGGTTATTTCGGTTCGGTTCGATTTTTACAAATAAATTTCGGTTTGGTTCGGTTTTAACCGAAATATAATTAAAAAATAAAAAATAATAAATTTTATATTACTTATTATTATTTTTTATTAATTCGGTTCGGTTATTTCGGTTTTAAACATATTTTCTTTTTAGTTCGTTTTGCAATTTTATAAATATTTCGGTTTTAGACCTAATTTCAGTTCGATTTAAAAAATTTCGCAAAATTCAATTTCGATTATTTCGGTGCGGTTCGCTTCGGTTTTTGGCCGAACCGACCGAATGCTCACCCTAACGCTTAGGAAAGATTGGAAAACCCGGTCCTCATAATCCCAATTACCCCATTTTGATAAGGAGGTTGGATTTTTAAGGAAAGAAAGAAAGAACAAAAAAGATTGGAAGAGCCGTTTAATTAGTCCCAATTGCAAAATTAGTCCAAAAAACGATCGCGAAACGTTAATGCAAAATGCATGATTTGCCACATAGTCTAATAATTGTGTACGATTTAGCAAAAAAATAGTCTCGACTTATATTTGAGTCCAATCTTGGTCGCAATTTCACAATATTTATGTTACACCTGTAATCTTCAGTTTTCATTGAAGTTATGATCAAAATTAAGATTTACTAGAAGGGTACTTAGTCATCTAAACATTGCAAGCAGTCGCCTTTTAGTTACCATACTAATTTTGCAATAAAAAAAGGAGCAACTTGTATCAAATGAATAAATTAACAAATCTAATTTTACTTCCCGTACTCGAAATTCACAGGCAAAGCGCATTAGAATACTCGAAGCATATTACAATTTTGGGAAACACACTGATGGAGCTACTCTCCGAGGCTCTGGGGCTAAAACCTGACCACCTCTACAAAATGGAATGCTCAAAGCAACTTAGATTTAGTTGTCACTATTATCCAGCTTGTCCTGAGCCACAACTCACTCTTGGCACCACAAAACATTCCGACCCTGGATTTCTTACAATTCTTTTACAGAACCAAATAACTGGTCTCCAGGTTTTGCACCAGGGTCATTGGGTTGATATTGAACCAAATCCAGGGGCTTTAGTTGTAAACATTGGGGACCTTCTCCAGGTACTCATTATCTATCTATCTATCTATCTATTTTTTTTTTTTTTATTGAGTTCAATAATTAGATACATATAAATTTAATTGCAAAACTGGTCTGCAGTATGTGATGTAACAATTTTGGTCACACAAGGTTTGAGTTTTTTTTTTTTTTTTTTGCAATATTGATCTCATAAGTTTTAAAATTATGTCTAATATTGGTCCCAAATAATTAAAATTTAATATTTGATTTATTTCCAAAATGCAACTAAATAACACAATATATTAAAGTGGGAACTGGGTATATCATGCATTGTCCAACTGGTGCATAATATATATTCTCATTAACGTCTCGTAGTGAATTTGAAAATTTTAAAAGTTAATTCTTATATAACTAATTATTATATTTGTTGAAATTAATTCTGACTTGCCATGTTTGGTGTAGCTGGTATCAAATGGGAAATTCATAAGCAATACGCATAGAGCGTCGGTTAATAGAAGTGGACCTAGAATTTCTGTGGCTTGCTTTTACTCTGGACCTTTTGAATCTTCTGATGGTGATGCTAAGGTGTATGGGCCCATTGAAGAGTTGATATCGGATAAAAGTCCAGCCCAATATAGAGAGGTCTTATTGGGTGATTATTTTCGGAAATTTCTGAATACTGGACTTGACGAGAATCTTGGTCTGGATTATTACAAGTTGTGAAGTTTGGTAATTGGCAAAAGTTGCATTTTGAAGCCAAATATTATGAAAGAAATGCTAGTTAAAATGTAGTGTGTTTTTTTCTTTTATTTGTTTGTTATTGGATATCTACGTTTGTCTTTGTGCTTTCTACGCCTCATTACATCATCTTTAATGGTTAGTCCGTGAGAACTCATGTATGATTGATTTGTCAATTATTTGAATGAATGTCAAGATGATAGCAGTTTAATTTACATTCACTTTTATAATTTTCTGACAATTCATTCCACATTTTATTTTCCCTAAACTTAATTCTTGTAGTGGATATACATATAAAATTTGAGAAAATCTTTTTAAAAAATAGCAATAAATTATTTATTGCTGATTTGTGTAGCCCTTCTTCAGTCATATTCTATCGATAGTTTATCACATTAACAACCCGTTATAAAAATTTTCTCCAATTCGTGAGAATGATGTGTATTTTATAACACATATTACTTTTTTAGAGAAATAAAAAATAATATATGTAGTGTATTAGAGATATAGTATAATACACACACGAAAAAAAATAAAAATATTTTATATTCATATAATAAAAAACAAATTACAACAGAAGGATTTTGTTGACATAAACTAACACAAAAAGGATTTTACAACAAAAGGTTAGATAGATGATGAGTACAAAACATCATTCAATGATAAATCAACGTCGGATATAAGAGAGCATTATATCATCCGAACTTACCCTAAGTTGACACTCAATACAATTAGTATATATGAAACTCATATCTAAAACAATTGGCAGAATCAAGAAGATAAAGAGGGCCAAGGTAGGGATATTTAAAAGTAAATATAAATTCACTATTATTTTTATTTTGAACACCGTTTGAATGAAAAACGGATTAGGTCAGATGGGATTTCTTTAAGAAAACCATAAATACATAATTTTTTAATTATTTTATTACCGTTTGAAATGGAATGGATCGGAGCCCCAAATGCCCTTCCTTGGCTCCGCCAATTATATTATCAATATATCGTGGGTGGCACGGATAATATTTAGTTTCCACTCAAAAAGTGTTGAAAACAAATTACGGTGTATAAAACGTGAGTTAAAATGAGAGGACTACAAATAAAGCATGTGTTTTTTGTTTGCGATATTTAATTTTTTTTTTTTTTCTGAGCAAGTGAATATTTAATGAGTCCCACCCTGTATTTTCTAAGCAAACCTACTTTCCTATAATCAAACCTACTTTCCTATAATTATTACATCAATGCCATTGGATGGGAAGTGTGCGCAATACCATTAATACAAACGTATATCATCGTCTCTTATTCAGTGCATCTCCCATACAATAATGTTGAAAGTAAAAAAATTAACACATGACATAAAAATAATTATATGGCACATTAAAATGATTTGTTAAGAGCAATGTTAAATTCTAGATATTACTCTTGACAATGTTTATAATTAATTTTAAATATAGCATCTAATCATGTTATTTTTCTCTCTTTATTTTTTCTAAAAATAAATAAAATAAATTATCACATATATAATATTAACATCGATGCATTGGAAATTTTATTTTATAAAATGTTAATGTCATTTGCCACATAAATTCAATTGACACTTTTGCATTGGAGATACTCTAAAAAAACTCAAAACTTGAACACCCATATTATTGCAGATATATAATCAACATGTTTAAAGCGAATTAAGTATTGCCACAATCGGTCAATTATTGCAAAACAAAGAGTAAAAGTTAAAAGAAGGAAGAATAATAAGCACAGCTTGAATAAATATAGCAAAACAAATAATAATAAAACAATAGCAAATTGCACTTCATGTGTATTGATTGTCCTTTCCTGTTGACGGGGAGTGAAGAAGGTTTCATGTGTATTGATTGTCCTAAGGTGAATCTTAGCGGTAATCATATATAATTTATGGGTAAAATTAAATAAATAATATTTATTCTAATATAAATTAAGTAAATAATATATATGTTGAAGACATTAAAAAAAAAAAATTGTATGAGACGCTGTTTGAAAATTAAAAAAGTTACAATACAAGACGCTGGTACAACAACGTCCCAAGTTCACCACGCCTAGTTTTTCCTACACAATTCTTCTAGTTATTATTTTATTTAAAATTTTAAAATACATTTATTTGAGATTTTAATGATTACTTATTTTTTATTTGATTTACTTAAACTTTATTTATTATTTTTTACGAGTAGTAAATGATCGATATAAAAAGCTATTTATATCAAAACTATATAATATTGTAATTTAGATACTGTCAGCATCACGTATTGAAACTTTTAGTTTTGCAAATTCAAACCGAGCATCCCGATACATTTTTTAAATTTTCCTCCATATATACTATTTATTTAATTTATATTACAATATATATTATTTATTTAATATCCCCTAATTTATGTAGTGGCCGAAATATAATCTCGTACTGTATTTTACATCTGAAAAATGTTTTGCGGATCTGATTATCAGAGAGGAATTGCCTGATTAGCAGTCTTATTTCTTTTTTTCTTTTTTCTCTCAATATGTTTTTTTGGGCTTGATTAAATCAAAATAGCTTAGCATTCCATATATGATGTGACACACGAAAAACGTGTGGTGTGTGGAGTTGGTAATGAACATGGCCATTACCTGCACCGAATATATATTGTATATATTATATTCACAAGAACTATAGAACAAACCGTAGTTGCATATAAACTAATTTTTATTTTTTTTTAAAGTTTGACATTTGAAATTGGTCTTCTAACAGTAATAAAGTAGAAAATCCTTTTTCCAACGCTTGAATCTAAAATCTAAGCTTGGGTAATATGGATGTTCTTATCACTAAACACTAAACGAACCTGCAAGGTCGAGAAAAATCTAACTTTTGACTGTGACAAATTTTTCACCATACAAATAAGTGTTCTAGAGTAGTAAAAGGTGGTGCTTAAGTGCGGTTAAAACATCTATCTTAGTGTCTAAATGTATAAAAAGGCGATCTACTTGTTTTGTTGACCGCGTAAGTACGCCTAACCTGATTTTTTTTTAATTTAGTCAAATATTACAAAATTTATAATGGCACCAAAAAATGATCAAATAATTAATATTTCGTAAAAATTATTGTAAGAGCGTCTTATGATTATATTTTTACAGTAAAACATCGTATTTTTCATAAAAAAATGTGTATAGTTATTTTGAAAAGTATGATTTTATACATTAAAATATAACTTATGATTTGAAAAGTATGATCATCTTATATGAGACCGTGGATAGTACGTTGATTTTGTATAGATAATTAGTATTTTGGTAACTATTTTGAAAATATCTAGACAAATCTGTTATATATATATATATATATATATATATATATATATATATGTTTTACTTATTATAACGATATAATAAATAAAATAATAAAATTATTTGAAAACGTTTTTTTTGCCTCAACTTCGTCTAGATATTTCTAGACTTTCAACTTGTTATCATCGCCTTAGCACGCCTTTTTTAAACCCTCGTACTGACACAAACAAACGACTAGGAGATAGGTATAGTATAGTTAGTATTCATAAATGTAGTTTTGTACCTCTGTGATTTTGAAAAGTGATGTTAAGTTTAGTGTTAAATAACATCAGACCTAACATCAACCAATTTGAAAATTATAAACTTGTAACACAACAAATGTTATGATTGATGTTAGGTAACATTAGTAATAACATCAAGCAGAGTAATACTAAATTAGCAGCGGAATAAGAATAAATTGAACACGCTTATTTAACTTTAGTCCGTAAGCAAACGTGCTTACGAACTTGGGTATACAAAACCGAAAACTATATTAATTAATCGTTCAAGATCAATTTCAAAATATCTTAGTAATATATGAAAACAAATGTATCAACACAAGATCTCTTGGTTGTGAATTGTAAGTGATACGGACTAAAATATTTATACGTAATATTATTTGGTATATGAGGGTATTTGTGGTAAGCGACCTCATTTCTCGAAAAGGGTGTTCTTCTGGGAGGTGAGCGAGCTGAGTGGTTTCTTTGGAGAAGTGGGCGAGTTGGTTTGTGGAGTATGAGGATGAGTTCTCATATAGGGTCGCGACCTCTTGTGTTTTGTGTAGTGTTTGAGTTCGGTTGTGGGCTTTGTAAATATCAAGCTGTGAGCTTAAACGTGAATTGTTTATGGAGTCCCGGCGGACTATATGAAAAGAATAACACGCCCAAACCTATTACGGTAAGAGATTTATTGTTTATGAGAACTTGACATATAGGAGGAATCCTAATTTTGAGTCGATTGTAGTATTATAGTATTTATGGAATTGTGATGAGAGAAGGAAACCCTTTACTTGAGAAATACTTCTCTTATCTCTCTAAAAGGCGGTGCATACCTCTCATTATTTGGATATGGCTTTTATCATAGTGTGTGTGTTTTGTGTTATAAACTTGTTTTTGACTTAAGCATCGGAGGACCTTGACGGGTTCGAAATCCGACCAGTTCGAGGTGCTGTTTTGAAGGACCGACGAGGTCATTAGGAGATTCTTGAAAGACTTTGCAGGTCGCTGTGACGTGTTTGAGATCTACTTCAGGTTGCTAATCTCAGATTTGAGTTTAATACCCCTATTTTTAGTAACCAATCGATTTAAATTTATCAGTAAGTAAATTAAATGAGTCCTAATCTCCACTTGGAAAATAAATTTGAAATTCTAAAATATTATTTTGACCCAAAGACAAATAACCAAAAACGAATTATTGCCGCTAATAAATTTCTTAAAAATAAACAACGTGCAAAAATAGTGCCAATTAATATTGAGACACGCGATAAAAATGCCTTATCCCAAGTACAAATAAAATAATGAGAAGCGGATTTAAACTACATGGAAAAAAAGAGAGAAGAAAACTCAGTTATCATATAAAGTCGTGGGCTGGAAAGATCCATTAATTGAAACCAACCACAACAACAACAAACACACACTCTCTCCCACACAATCAGAAATAATTTAGATGGCAGAAAAAATTGAAGAGCAACAACAATATGAAGACAGAATGAAAATGCTAAAGGCCTTTGACGAAACAAATTCTGGCGTCAAAGGCCTAATCGATTCGGGTTTGCAAAAAGTCCCCAAGATTTTTGTGAGGCCATCTGAAGAGCTTGCTCATGAGCTAACTACAAACAAAAACGGTATTCATGAAATTCAAATCCCTGTGATCGATCTAAGCGATATCCAAAAAGCCGAGGGGCGAAAACGGATCGTTGAGGAAGTGAAGATTGCATCGGAAACATGGGGATTTTTCCAGGTAGCGAATCATGGGATTCCGACAAGTGTGCTCGATGAGATGATCGATGGCGTCCGAAAATTCAACGATCAGGATGTCGAGGAGAAAAAGAAGTATTATACGCGGGATTTCAAACGAAGTGTGAGATTTAACAGCAGCTATGACCTGTTTATGTCAAGAACCGCCAGCTGGAAGGATACTTTGAGCATTTCGTTTTCGGGACCCGACCCAACTGATCCCCAAGACTTGCCTCTTTCCTGCAGGTACGATCGATCACTTTCTTATGAAAATAAATTAATTAAAAAATATAAATGATTCTCAACTTTCGGCTGAAATTTATTTATATATTTTAGTGGTTGCAACTTGCACTTTTAACATAAATCCACTTTTTTAATTACGTCTCATCCAACTCTATTTGTAGTCGTTTAATTAGAATATTTAAGGGCTGGTCTGGGTGCCGTCCAGTATCCTTTTTTTTGAGCTAGCCTCTGTATGGGAAGAAAAAAACTCGGTGTTTGTCTGTTATATCGACTGTTTTCAAGAAAAGTTAAGTGATACTTGATAAAGTATCAAATTATTTTCAAAAATAAAAAAAAAGTATCAAATTATTTTCGCTAAATTGGTTAATTCATAAAAAAAAAAATACAAATAAAGCCTGATCAGGCTTTTTGCTAATATGGCTTGTTTCATAAATTTTCTATAATTTATCATTTATCTGAAGCAAAAATGTCGGATTGAGCATTTTTTGAATATTTTTGATATAAAATGATCAATTTAACAGACGTGATTTGATGATCTATGATATATAATAAAGAAAAATAATTTACCCCGATATATGTGTTGTAGGGTTATATTAATGTTTTGAAGTGTTAGGGCACTACAATCAACAAATTTATTTAAACAATAAAAGAAAAATAAAACGATGCAAGTGTTCATCAAGTGGTTCACAAAAACTTGGGTGTGACCACCACAATTAGACTATGACACTTCCTGATAATAAATACTCCCTTTTGAATTTAAATAAAAGTATAACATTCTACTCAGAAAGTATCAATTATTACTTAAAGAAATAAAATTATTATATTTATATTTAATAGTATTAAATTCGAGTATAGTGTTAGCATGCCCATGTGGGTTCATATGAGATTATCGGTTCCAAAATAAAGTTTCATCTCCTATTTCACTGTTATATATCGATAAGAAAAAAACTATCAAATCAGTTTTAAGCATAAATCAAATATAAATTACGATTTTTAAATTGTAATTTTCATAAAAGATGAAACATCATTTTTTATCCTGTTTAAAAGTTATCAAATCAAGTTTAAGCATAAATCATATATAAATTATGCATTTTATATTGTAATTTTCATAAAAGATGAAACATCGTTTTATTAACAGAGGATTTGTGTGAAGCTTTGAAGGAATAAAAGCAAAGGCAAATCTAAGTAGTTTATTGGTCATTTAAGTTATAAATTATGCCTTTTGTACTTTAATGATCACAGGGATTCAACTGTGGAATACTCAAAACATGTCGAGATACTGGTAAATATACTGTTGGGCCTATTGTCTGAGGCCCTTGGGCTCAAAACCGATCACCTGAAAAACATGGAATGCTCCAAGGGTCACCGCATACACTGTCACTATTACCCAGCGTGCCCTGAGCCACAACTAGTCACCGGGACAGTCAAACATTCTGATGCTGGATTTATTACACTTCTTTTGCAAAGCCAAGGTATTTGTGGTCTTCAGGTTTTGTGTCAGGGCCAATGGGTTGATATTCAACCCACTCCAGGAGCTTTAGTAGTAAACGTTGGTGATCTTCTCCAGGTATATATA
>BMAC01000410.1:922970-1006538 GCA_014905375.1 Phtheirospermum japonicum
ATAAATATGTGTGATAATTATATATATATATATATATATATATATATATATATATATATATATATATAATATCACACATATTTATTCCATGCCACTCTTTATTTGATATTTCTCTGTTAAACTATGGCGTACGTAGTTGGTGTCAAACGGGAAATTCAAAAGCAATGTGCATAGAGCGATAGTCAGCCACATCGGGCCAAGAATTTCCGTGGCGTGCTTTTTCTCCGGACCGTGGAATGGGGCTAAGATTTATGGTCCCATTAAAGAGCTGATATCAGAAGAAAGCCCAGCCCTATACAAAGATGTTGCTTTGGGTGAATATGTTTCCAAATTCATCAGCACTAGTCAGGACAATTACCGCGCTCTTGATTATTACAAGGTGTGAACATGGCCATGTGTTAGAAAAGGAAAATCATTTCTTAAGCTATCTAAAATGATTTTCATATCACATCATTTGTCTGAGCCATTATTAAATATATTCTTGAAATAAGGTCAAATGTACTTAAGTTCAAACTGATGAATTTGTGTGTGATAAGATAATTATGTGTGTCAAAGTTATGAATTTTTGCATTAATTATATATATATATATGAGCCGTTCACCGGAGATTCATGGAGCCAGGCCGTAATTATGGCGTTAACTATCAGCAACCCAAATTGCTTTCATTGATGGCGAAAAAGAGCATAGAAAGTTTTTTTTTTTTTTTTGGGAGAAATCTCAAGGATTGTGGTTTAATTTAGTCATGAATGAGCCACAGCACTTCCTGTACAAATCTTTCTCATTTTCTACCCCGCCAATTGTTTCAAATTATCATCAATTGCAGAAGTTTGTCTTTCGATTGGAAAAATAATACAGAAGAACTTAAAAAACAACACAAAACTAATTATATAGGAAAAACTTTACCTTTAAAGGCACTAAAGAAGATTGTGCCACATGTCGGTTGTGAATCCGCAACAAATGATGAGTCGCCACCGTTTTTCATTCTTCAAGTCCCCCGAATGGTGGATTCAAGGTTGTCCAATGCGACACACTCTCCGCAACAACTAGTCCTTTTACCGTTATCAAGCACCAACTCTGAAATCCATTGTTTAGTGGGCTGAGCAGCTATGGAGACATAATCAATTGACTTTTAAGATGTTTATAATTATAACATTGCGTGCATTATACCATTATAGCACGGATAATACGCAACCAACATACAAAGTCAAACAAATATCGCCAATTTAAGACATGTGATAGAAATACCTCATCCCAAGTACAATAAAATAATGAGAAACAGATTTAAAACTACAGAAAAAAAAAAAGAAAAAAAAAGGGGTCAACTATTATATGAAGTCACGGGGCTAAGCATGGGCTAGAAGGTCCGAATAATTATTAGTTTATTACCCACTACTCTGATTCAAAAAAAACAAAAAACCTACATAATGTAGTTTGCAATCTGGTATGGTTAGTGTAATTTTGATAATAGTAGTATAAATTTTAAAATGTAATAGTATTTTTATTGGTTTTTTAAATTTTAGTAGAGTATGAATTTGATAATGGTTGTATGAATTTTAAATATAATAATATGTAATTTTTTAATAATAGTACAAATATCAAAATATACTAGTATGAGATTTATTAATTTTGTGAAATTTTATTATGAAATCCACAATATTATTTTGAATTTCATACATAAGTATGAGATTGAAATTTAAGAGCATAAAATTGTGAAAACAAGAATGAATTTTAGTGTAACATATTGCATAAAATAATTACATGATATAGTATGAAATCCCACGGTGTAGTGTGAGATTTTGCAAAGATTACAAGTATAAAAATCAATAGGATGAAATTCCGACTGTATACAATATTTAAGTATAAAATTGCACTATATAGTATGAAAATGCACAGTGTAAAAGTAGGATGATATTCGTCGTTAACGGTTGGTGACATATGAAAGTGTCATGTAAAAGTATGAATTTCAGTTGTATTAAATGTCGAATGAAAAAAAAGAAAATTGAAAAAAAAAAAGGAAATCATTGATAAGGGTAAAGTAGTATTCTTTTGTACTAGTTTAGATTAAATGGAAAGATAATTGTTTATATGGGAAGTTAACATTTTCATTAGAGTATTCGAGATAAAATATTTACCTAATGGATCATATGGGAATTGCCCATTTAATTAAATAAAAAACAATAATTAATTTAATTCAAAAAAATAATAAAAAATATTTCAAAACTCAAGAAATGGGAAAAAAAATATAAATTTATAATTCATGAAATAAAATACAATAATTAATTAAATTCAAAAAAATAAAAATTAAAAACTCAAAAAATAGACAAAATACAATAAAAACATATATTTTGTAAATAAAAAAAATAAAATTAATAATTAATTAAATTAAAAAAAAATATTTAAAAATATATAATAAATTCAATTCTTTTAATAAAAATATTTCATACAAGTTTTTAATTATTAGTTACGTGTAAGGTTCTTATTTAATTTTAATGTTCACATCATTTTAATTAAAACACAAAATATTGAATAAAATAATAATTTTGTTACTTGGCCTCAACCATCCAACTTTACTACTAGATGGATGTTGTGTCATATCAGCACGTTTAAGTAGTAAAATTGGATAGTTGAGGTCAAGTAACAAAAATTATTATTTTATTTAATTATTTATGTTTTTATAATAAGAAGAAATGATATAAAATATTCAAGACATTAATAAAAACAAAAACTTTATAGATAAATAAATAATTAAAACCTGTACAAAATAACTTTATTAAAAATAACATTTATTTTGTATTTTTAAATATATCTTTTTTGAATTTAATTAATTGTTGTACTTTATTTATGAAATTACAAAATATAAATTAAATTGATTGTTTTTTAATTATATTTTTTCTATTTTTTGAGTTTTTAACTTTTATTTTTTTGAATTCAATTAATAATTGTATTTTATTTATTGAATTAAAATTTTATATAATTTCTATTTATTTTGTAACATTTCATTCCTATTGTCTGAAATTTAAAAAAAAATTGATTTTTTATATTTTGATTACATTTTTGAATTAAATTAATTATTATATTTATTTTATTAAATACAAAATTATAAAATTATAAATTTCCTATTTTTATATTTTTTCTAATTTTCAAATATAGTTTGATTATTTTTTGAATTAAATTAATTATTTTTCTCTAGATTTAAAGTTTCAGTTAACTTTAACGGAAAAACTAATCTCGAATATAAAAAATGAGATCGAAATTATACTTTTGGTACTAAACTTAATATTCTGCAGACCCAGAATATTGAAACTAAAATTTGTTCGTACTTTGATTACCAAAAGTGAAATTTATTATTTGTTCTATATATGTTTCTCTTATTATTGACATTTCTCTGTTAACTTTGGGCTAGTTGGTGTCCAACGGAAGATTCAAAAGCAACGAACATAGGGCCACAGTCAACCATATTGGGCCAAGGATTTCTGTTGCATGTTTCTTCTCTGGACCTGTAAATGGAGGTAAGATTTATGGACCCATTAAAGAGCTGATATCAAAAGAAAATCCAGCCCAATACGCAGATGTTGTTTTAGGTGAATATGTTTCCAAGTTCCTCACTACCGGGCTGGACAATTATCGTGCTCTTGATTATTACAAGGTGTGAACATGGTCGTGGATGAAATAACACATCATAATTTCTTAAATAAAATGATTTGCATGTCAAAGTATACATGTAATAACATATGCGTCGGACCTTCTTGGCGTGCAAGTTTGTGTGCGAATGGTATTCAGATCTTATAATATATGATTGTGTACTTGTTTGAGAATGGTCAATTTATCTGATCTAGATTTATCAAATGGGCTGGGCTAAGCCTAAGAAACCGGATAAGGCCAACCCGAGGAGTTTTCTTCGAACTATCAGTTTATTGATCCAAGCAGCGGCGGATAAAGAAAATTTATTTTGGTGAGAAACCGAGTCACTAACACAAACAACATAATAATATACAACATAGGAAAGAAAAACAATAAGTGCTTAAAATTATACTAAAATTTTATCACATTACATAACAAGTTATAAAAGTTTGAGAGAAAAAAATAAAATTACAACACTTGTTCTCGTCAATTAATCATATTCTCAAATCGACTTGCAATATGATCAATGTTAACATTTAAAAATAATTCTCTAAATACATGGCCAAATAATCATTCAATAATTAATCTCATATGCTACTAAATAATTTATTTTTCACATGCATCATTCCGTAAAAATACTTTATCGACATTTGTCGTCGCCACGGAGAAAAGCAAAACTCACCTTTTTAATGAGTTTCATACTTTTGTGTCTCAGCAAGTTTCATGGAAAGCTCATTAAGGTTTCTCACCTCCAATATCTCTCATCATTTCGAATACCAACAATGAAGTTTCGAAGTTAATGTTCAAAAAATAACAAATCAACATTTGGAAAGAACTCTACAAGTCGAATCGATTTTGTTATGTCAAATGAAGAAAACCTATTTGTATATTAAAGCAAGACGCATAAATAAGTAATTCTTTATTTACCTCACAAATCAATTTTCAAGTACTTTCAATTATAGATCAATGACACTTATGCCCGACTTTGGGTAAGTTGCCCAAGGCCAATGCATAGGGCATCCCATAATTTGGGGTCCAAAAAAAATTATGTTCATATTCAAAAAAGAAAAATCATTTATCTTTTAGAATTTTATGCAATATTATTTAGGCTCAACCATCCAATCCACTTGTTTAACACGTTTATTTATTAATTTTTAAATATGATTTTATATTTATATTATCAAATTTGATTCAAAATCCCTAAAAAAAGCGAACATGTGAATTTGTTCCAAACAACAATGGAATTTTACTATTCGTTATGTTTTAGATTTCAGTCGATTTTTTTTCGTGAGTATGTATTTTTAATTTTTTTAAATATTATTATTTATATTTTATAGTTTTTTAATACGTAATTCATTGTTTAGTTCAATCAGAATTTATAAAGTATATTGTTCAATAGATTTGTGACGTTAATTATAATGGATAAAAGAAAACTCGAATATATGAGTTCAAAAAAGAAAGAAAGAAAGACAGAGATTCTCACAAAGTCTCTCCGTGGATATATGGATAGTTATGTAAAACCTACAATCATAGTACCTTATTGAATCCATCGTTGAACTACCTAATGTACCCCATAATTGAAATTGAAATTGATAATTGTGAAGATACTCAAATTGAAGAAGAAAACAATAATGGAGAAGAGAATATAAATGATATTGACCATTTGAATGATAATCTTGTTGCGCTTATATGATAGATTCAATAAAATATAATGATTGCTTATACGACCATCATTTAAAATTTGTTTAGGGCCTCCTAATTTTTGGAGATGGCCATGCACTTAAAAAAAGGTTCAACTTGAAAATGATGTAAATTTCTCACTTGCAACATACCACCACGAAATTTTTGTCTTCTCGAGACAACATAATGTTCAGAATATAAATGTCATACTCTTTTTTAAGAGTTAAATTTATAACATCAAAAATTATGGAGGGCCGAATCCCCTACATCGACCAATTTTTATCAATGTAATTTGGGGGAGCCAAATCCCAGCCACGACCAATTACACATAATAAAATTACGAACTAGGAAGATAAAACTATTTTTTCTTGTTTGTGCTTCACGTAATCCTTTTTTCTTCTTCGCTTGATTTGGATTTTAATTTTCCTTTGTCTTTTATTTTTTCGTCCTTTTTGGAGTTAGGTAAAGTGTAGACGATGGTTTGAGTGGGCTCCGAAGAAGAATTAGAATCGAAGGAGTGGCATTCGAAAATGGCCTCAATCCCTAATTAGTCGTGGAGAGTGTGATTGGGTATGCCCCAATTGGGAAAGGAAGGAATTGGGATGAAAGGAGTAAAAGGAGAGCGACAGAAGAGAGTGAGGATGCGGGTCGGGCTGGAGAAATGGTGGGTTGGGCTGGATCTCATTTGAGAATCTCATTCATTATCTCTCATCTCTTGTAAATTCCTCATAGTCACATCAACCATTGCCATTGCATTAACAATATCGTGATCATTTTTTTCTAAGGTCATGTTCAACTAACCTGTTATTCCAAATATACTCACCATCAAATATTTTAGGAAAATAAAATCAAAAGACATCAATATATATGTTAATGACTTGGCTTTATTCTTGCCAACACTATCCAGAAAATCCCCGCTGGCATCAAGAGACTCATGAATTATGGGGTACAAATTAATCACATTAAAAATTATTCTAAAGTGAGATTCCCAACGAGTCTCACGGGTCTTACTTAAGCTAAGCTCATGATTCAAACTGGTTTCCAATTTAAGTTCACCTAAATATAAAGGACAACACGTTCGACTTGTCGTAGTCAGATGATTTATTTCTTCTTAGGTGAACCATCCACAAAACTCAACAAAAGTGTAGGTACATCATCAAATAACCAAACACAATTAAGTTTTTTCTTAGCAATAGCAACAAGTGTCAATTGAAATGGATGAACAAAATAATGAACATAATATACATATTGGGACTCACTCATGATTAAAGTTTTGAGGCCATTAATTGCACCATTCATATTATTAGCATCAACATAACCTTGACCCTGAACTCTTGAAAGACTTAGATAGTACTTCATAATTAATGACTCAATTGCAGCTTTGAAAGAAGTGGTATTAGCGACATGCACAATACCAAGAAATCCCTCCATTATCTCACCTCTTTTATTAACATATCACAAACATGGAGCCATTTGTTCTTTATCAGATCCATCTATAGACTCATCAGTAAGAATAGTGAAATAATCATTACCAAGTTCATCAATGATTGCTTTAGTTATCTCTTTTGCACAGCAATTAAATATTTCCCTTTGAATTGAAGGAACTATCACTTGACAATTACTCAATGCATTTTTCAAAATAACACTTTAAATATCGAGATTATCAATTACATAGAATCTCAAAAGTTCAAGAAATTACCCATATTGAATAAAGTCCCCCTTTCATCATGACCACGAGTGGGCAACCCTTGAAGTAAAAGCCACCTCAAGCATTTAATAGAAGCCTCTAATCGTTTGCGATAGTGAATCCTAGTTTTCTCGGGTTTCTTTGAGAGTCTAGATAAAACTGTTTTCATTTTTTAAATCATTTTAGACTTCATACAACTTTATTATGAGCACTCTTAATTCCATCAACATGTCTATCATATGCTTCTTTTTTGTTCTAAGCTCTAAATCCCCCAACAACAAAAGCATCCCCTCCAGTTGAGTTTTCATTCTTGAGTAAAAAGTATGGAACACAAGAGTCGTAGTTTTCTGGTTAAAACTATAATTGTCAAACCATTTAAGGTTAAATCTTTGCTTTTTATTTCAAAGGACTTTGAGGAAAATCGTAGTTTTCGGGTTGACAAGATTATCTTATAATTTATTCTCTCCTAACTATAAACATGTTATTTGGATGAAAATCAACGATCTTTTTTTCTCTTTCCCGGGACTTGAGCAAGTTTTTTTAACATTTATTGGGTTTAATCTCCCCTGATCTTTTGGGGCTTGGTTCATATGAATTGAAATAAACTCATGAGATGGAGGATTAATGATTGATGGAAATGATTATTGTGTACTTGCTTGGCGAAGAGGGTTTGAACGAGAGACATTGTAGCGTTCTTTGTGTACTTTTCTTTGATGGTGGGGGTGGAAAGAAGTTGAAGTATCCCTCTCATTCATTCTCTTCATTCTATATATTTTTTAAGTAATACAATACTCAATTATACAAATGAAAGAAACCGGTTCATAAATGTATTAAAAGAATGATTTCAATAGATAAAAATAAAACCACTTCCCCAAAATCAAACAATCACCAGTAATAGAATCACGAAACAAATCAAAATACAAAGCATAATATATAAAATTTAATCATAAGCTAACTAAAATGTTCCTTAGAAAAATCAAGTTAGGGAATTTAGGGTTCAAACGCCCCAAAACAGCAAATGCAAAATTCTAGATTAGGAGTTTCAAGATTTAAATAGAATAATGACCTTTTAATTTTCTACTTGAGATAAAGTTGGAGTTGAAGATATCTTCCGTCACCGTGGTAGGCTTCAGCAGATAGTTTTTATTTTTTGGGGAAATTACCATTTACTACATTCTCCTTACCGTTGAATGTCAAATACTCTAATGAAAATTATTTTATCCCATTTAGTCAAACATATCATATTTAATCAAATTAAAACTTAAATGGTCAAAACTACCCCTACACCTAAAATAATAATAATAATAATAATAATAATAATAATAATAATAATAATAATAATAATAATAATAATAATAATAATGGCGTATTGAATTTGCTCCACATATAATGAGTAGTATGAAATTGTGTATATTTTTGTTTTGAAGATCTGTGTAGTATGGAATTATCTTGTGCAATTTAATATAAAACTTGACAGTCCAATCTAATATTTTGATTTTTTTTTGTATAATGTAGTTTGCAATCTGGTAAGGTTAGTATGTAATTTGACAATAGTAGTATAAATTTTCAAATGTAATAGTATTTTTATTAATTTTTTGAGCTTTAGTTGAGTTGTGAATTTGATAATGGTAGTATGAATTTTAAAATATAATAGTATGAAATCTTATTGAATTTTTGGAATTTTAATTGAGATCAACAATATCAGTTTGAATTTCATATATAGTATGAAATTGAAATTTAAAAACATAAAATTGTGAAAAAAAAAGGTCTTATTTTAGTGTGACATATTGCATAAAATAATTACAACTACAAAAGAACACGACAATGCCGACGGACATTACCGACGAAGAGCAACCCGATGGTAAATGCCCGATCTTACCGACGGCATCACCGACGGCTTACCAATGGACTTAACCCTTCGGTAGAGTAGTCCGTCGGCAAGTTCTCAGGAAGTTGGCGACAATTTAACCCGTCCATAATGCCGACGGAAAATGTCCGTCGACAATTTTTAATAAAAGAAATAATTTTTTATTTGATGACGGAAAGGTAGGTAGGCGTCGGCAATATTAAAAGAATAATAATATTCCAGTTTTTATTTACCGACGAATAAGTAGCCATCGAAAATTAAAAAAAAATAACCAGATTTTTATTTGCCGATGGACAGGTAGCCGTCGGCAACGCCAAATGCATTTACCGACGGATTCTATCCGTTTGAAACGCTGAATTTATTTTATTGGCGGATTTACCGATGATAATGGGTCTGTCGATAAACTTGATAAAATAAAACCACAGCAGCGAAACTATTCATTCGCGTTTTGAGAGAGAGAGAGAGAGAAATCGAAAGATTCACCGCCGTTCGGGAGAAGAGCCACCGTCCGCCGGAGCACACGCCGAAGCAAAGTCACAATCACATATTAAGGTATGTTAGATTTGTAATTCAAATTTAATGTTATTTTTTTAATTTAGGGTTTTAATTTGATATGAATTTAGGAATTAGGTATTGATAAATTTATTTGGGGTTCAATTTAGCAATTTAGTCTTGATTTATGCAATTGTGAATGATTTTAGGTTTAGAGCCACTTATGCAATTAGAGTTTATAATAAGGTTTAATTTATAATTGGTTATAAATTGAATTTGATTATACATTTGTATAAAATTTGGGCTAATTAGGTCGTTAGTATTCATTTATGGAATTAGGGTTTGTTTTAGAGTTTAATTTATAATTATATATAAATTAAGTTCGATTATATAAATTTGAATTAAATTGGGGCTAGGTAGGGGTTGATTTATAATTAGGGTTCAATTGTGCTATTATGCAATTATATTTTAAAGTGTATGTGATGGTGGTTTTTAAATGCCGTGATGATCGGTTTTGTTTAATGTATGTATTGTTTTTTTGTTATATATACATTATGATTGATTGATGTTGTGATTGGCTGGGTAGACGTCGGTGATGACGTGGTGTACAGCGCCGACCGGGAGATTTCGTCCATCCAATAACGATTTTCAAAATTATTTTAAAAATGATGGTGGTTTTAAGATATGTTATGCTTTGTTGATATTGTATATGTAATATACTGTAATTTTGTATATTAATTCAATTTGTATTTTCTTCTGGGATTTAGCTGCAAGGTAATATGAATAGGGAATGTAGAAAAAGGAGAGTAACTTGGAGAAGAAGGGAGAAGAGAGAGAATTAGGAAGATAGATGAAAGAAGTGTAATTTGTTGCTTGTCTTTTCATTTCCCATATTTCCAAAAATATAGCATAAGGTTGGGGGGGACCAAATACACTTGTCCCCTAACCCATTACATCCGGTCAAAATATCTTAACTAATCAAATAAAAACAAAACTAATAGAGTGGGCTGGATTTAATTAAAACAGAATTAATAAGAATGGGCCGTAAACCCATTAAACATAACAACTCCAATCAGCCCACAAAGACTCAGAATCCGATCCAAAAACTGCCTCCCGAACCCGCATGAACCCGTTGACCTCATCGATTCGCTCCTTTCCCTTTTCTAATATATGGCCCGTCGCATTTCTCTCCCTTTTGTGCCCTAATTTCAGAAGCTCCGGCGAAATCATTCCGATCCATGACAATACCGCCCGCCTCCGAAAATTCTTGTCTCCAAGGATTAAACTTTGGAAACAAGCACTGTAAGTACTCTTCATCCTCCCAGGTTGCGTTGTAATTGTCATCATTTTCCCAAGTTATAAGAAATTGATTAATCTCCTCTCTTTTCCTTCTTACAACTCGTTGACCTATTGATTCCTTAGGAGAAACCTGGTATTCCCCTTCTTCATCCAGTAGTGGAAGAGGAGCATTTGATGGAGGTACCTGAGTGGGACCGAGCTTCCTCTTCAAAAGGGACACATGAATAACCGGGTGGACCTTTGCATCAGCTGGAAGCTCCAATATGTAAGCCACTTTCCCCACCCTCTCTGTAATTTTAAATGGTCCATAAAATTTGGCCGAAAGTTTGTGGTTTTTCCGGTGTGCAATAGAATTCTGTCTGTATGGTTGTAGTCTTAGATACACCCACTCCCCTACCTCAAAAATTTTCTCCACTCTGTGTTGATCAGCATAAAATTCCATGCGTTGTTGTGCTGTCTTTAAATTTGCTCTGAGGTCATGTATGAACTGTTGCCTGGTTTGAATGAATTCTGTGGTGTCTGGATTTTGTGTGATGATATGTGATTCCATGAAGGCAGTAGGAGGTTGATAACCATATAGAGCTTGAAAAGGTGTTGATTTTAGACTTGTGTGGTAATTAGTGTTATACCAAAACTCAGCTAGGGTAAGCCACTTGGCCTAGTGCTTAGGGTTGTGGTGAGTCATGCACCTGAGATAATTTTCCAGGCATTGATTAAGCCTTTCAGTTTGCCCATCTGATTGAGGATGGTAGGAGGAGGTAAAATCCAATTTAGTAGTCAGTGCCCTGAAAAGCTCTTTCCAGAAGGAACTAGTGAAAACCTTGTCTCTATCAGTAACAATATGTAAGGGTTGCCCATGCAATTTGTAAATGTGGTCCAGAAAAAGTCTAGCAACTGTTGCAGCAGTGTAGGGATGTGTTAGGGCAATAAAATGGCCATACTTGGTTAATCTGTCAATAACCACCAAAATCACATCCTTCCTACCAGATTTAGGAAGCCCTTCAATGAAGTCCATGGAAATATGAGTCCATGCTTGTTGGGGAATGGGTAGGGATTGTAGTGAACCAGGGTACAGACCTCCCCCACTCTCGAATCTTGCACACACTTCACACTGTTTAACCCAACCCTCCACTTCACTCCTCATTAATGGCCAATAAAAGATTCTGCTAGCTCTCCTGTAGGTACCTAAAATACCTGAATGCCCCCCAAATGCTGAATTGTGCATCTCTGTCAATATGGTGCCCCTAAGTTTAGGATCATTTCCAACCCCTATTTTTCCCTTATAGTTGATAACCTCTCCTTGTAGGGTAGAGTCACGGTAGGAATTAGGGTCCACAGCTTTATCCCTCAGTATCTTGGAAAAGAGTGGGTCAGTGGTATAGCTGGCAGCTACTTGTTGCACCCAAGTAGGGAGTGATGTTGTAAGTGCCTGACAAGACTCAGAAGTAGGCATTTGTCTAGATAAGGCATCAGCAGCCTTGTTCTCCAGTCCTTTCTTGTAGTGAATTTCATAATCAAACCCCAAGAGTTTGGTGATCCATTTCTGCTGCATTGGGTTCACTATTTTCTAGTCCAACAAGTGTTTTAGAGCTTGCTGGTCTGTCTTGATGATAAATTTGTACCCTTGTAGGTAGTTCCTCCACTTTTGAATTGCCATTAGCACAGCAAGGAATTCCCTCTCATAAATTGATAGAGCCTGATTTTTGCTGCATAATGTTTTTCTCATGTAGGCAATAGGCCTACCATCCTGCATTAACACAGCCCCAATTCTAGTACCACTAGCATCAGTTTCCAGCACAAAAGGTTTGGTAAAATCTGGTAAAGCTAACACAGGTGCTGTGACCATAGCCCTCTTAAGTTTTTCAAAAGCTACTTCTGCCTCTGTGGTCCATAAGAAACCCCCTTTTTTAAGCAAATTTGTCAGAGGTTTACTAATAAGCCCATAGCCCTGTATGAATCTCCTGTAGTATCCTGCAAGACCTAGGAATCCCCTGAGTTATTTGATGTTAGTAGGGGTAGGCCAGTCAACCATACTTGCTATCTTGGTGGGGTATGTTGCCACCCCTTTTTTTGAAATGATATGTCCAAGATACTCAATTTGTTTCTGCCCAAAAGTGCACTTACTTCTCTTAGTAAATAGAACATGCTTCCTAAGTAATAACAAAACTGCCTTCATATCCTGGTAATGAGCTTCTTCTGTCTTGTTGTAGACCAGGATATCATCAAAGAAAACCAGCACTGACCTTCTTAGCATAGTTTGAAAAACCTGATTAATTAATGATTGAAAGGTAGCTGGTGCATTGCAAAGCCCAAAAGGCATTACTAGGAACTCATACTGCCCTTGATGTGTGTTAAAAGCAGTAAGATACCTATCTTCTGGTCTCATTAAAATCTGAAAATACCCTGACCTTAAATCAATTTTAGAAAAGTATTCAGCTCCTTGCAATTCATCTAGTAGCTCATCAATGATAGGGATAGGATAATCATGCTTGATGGTTAGATTATTCAGGTATCTGTAATCCACACACATCCTCCAAGTGTTATTCTTCTTTTTGACTAACAAAACAGGAGATGCAAAAGGGCTGCTGCTGTGCTGTATGATCCCTGAATTCAGTAGATCCCTGATAATTCCTTCTATCTCATTTTTTCGATTATGTGACACCCTGTAAGGATGTTGATGTTTAGGGTTACTACCCTCCTTTAGTACAATGTGGTGCTCCACACCTCTTACAGGTGGAAGTCCCTGTGGCTCCTCAAAGACATCTTGGAACTCAGATAATAGTTCCTCAAAACCTGCAACCTCATTTTCTGCATTAGGTTTAACTTTAACCCAGTACATCTCCTCCACTTGTGATGGCATGTCTTGATGGATCATTTTGAAAAGAGTAGGTCCAGAGATTAGGTGACATTCATGGGGTGAAGATATGGCTTGTATCTTAACCCTCTTTCCCAACAAAGAAACAGTAAAGGTCATATTGTCATAGTCCAACTCCACAGGGGTACATGATTTCAACCAATCACCACCCAAAATTAGGTCACAACCCTCATTTGTTAAAATCCTTGGTGAAATTGAGAAGGAATGTCCCTGCATTTTCCATTTGAGCCCAGCAACCCTTGTTGAACTCACCATCTTCTGCCCATTTGAAACCTTCACTAAAATTGGTTTAGCCTGTTCAATGGTACAACCCAACCTCTTACCAGTTGTTTCCTGAATGAAGCTCAATGTACTCCCAGTGTCAATAAGTATGTGCAGCTTGTCTTTTCCCACTGATCCATTAAGTCTCACAGTAGTAATGCCTTCTTCTCCTGTTATTGAGTTTAGTGACATCTGAATTTCCTCCATGCTCTCCCCATCCTCCTGATCATGGATCTCTTGGTTTACATAGGGTTCTGTGAATTGCTTCTCTTCCTCCTCAGTCATGATTAGATATGATATTCTGTTTTTACACCTGTGTCCTGCAGTTAAATATTCATCACAGTTGTAGCATAACCCTTTATCCCTCCTGGAAGCCATCTCAGAGACTGTGAGCAATTTAAACTGTGGTTTATTAGGCACTGGGGGAGGTCTTAGGGTTGTACTGGTTTCATTCCTTCTGGGAATAAATGGTAAATTGGTTTTAGTTGGGGTCTTCGATTTCCTGGTAATTGCATCAAGAGTATGCAACTGTCTTTTCCCAGTTCAATAGTTTGTTGCAAGGTTGTGGGACTGAACATATGTATGAAAGATTGCAGCTCTTCACTTAAGCCACTTATAAAACTAGCAATGAAGTATTCTTCAGAATATGATCCACTGTTTAAAAGTAACATACATGCTCTAAGCTCTTCAAATTTATCCACATAATCAACATATGAATGAGTATGTCTCAGTTTATTAAATTCAGCAATGATTTTTGATTCCTTCAACTCATCAAACCTGGCTGACAAGATTTCTAAATTAGGCCCATGTTAACTCCATTTTTCTGATAGAAAACTGTTGATACCACTGTGAAGCCTTTCCCTCAAAATGCATAAATGCTAGGATAACCTTCTGAAAATCCGGGATATTAGGAATTAGTTGAAAATAGCCCTGGCACTTCAAAATCCAGGACCTAGCCTGAGTCCCATCAAATCTGGGAAAATCAATACTGGGCAGAGGACTGATTATGTTTTGATGTGGTTGATCTTGGATGGCCCTATGTGATGTCACTGGTTGTTGTCTGGTAGGATTTCTGGGTGATGTCCAACTTGAGTTTGGTTCACCCAGAATCGAGCCTTCCTCATTTTGTTTCTGCATTTTTCTGTGTTGAGCAGCTACAATTGAATAGAGGCTAAAGTTTGTGCTGGGTGGTCAAACTTGTTCATCATTTCAGAACTGATCCCATTGATTTGCTCCTGTAACTTAATCTCTGTGGCTTCTCTCTTTGCAGACTCCATTTGAAGAACCTGATCAATACGTTTGGGCGTCTGGAGATCCTTGAGCCTGGTTCCTTTTACCATTTTTGAAGAATAAGGTGGCTCTGAGTACTAATTTTAATATATTGTAATTTTGTATATTAATTCAATATGTATTTTCTTCTGGGATTTAGCTGCAAGGTAATATGAATAGGGAATGTAGAAAAAGGAGAGTAACTTGGAGAAGAATGGAGAAGAGAGAGAATTGGGAAGATAGATGAAAGAAGTGTAATTTGTTGCTTGTCTTTTCATTTCCCATATTTCCCAAAATATAGCATAAGGTTGGGGGGGACCAAATACACTTGTCCCCTAACCCATTACATCCGGTCAAAATATCTTAACTAATCAAATAAAAACAAACTAATAGAGTGGGCTGGATTTAATTAAAACAGAATTAATAAGAATGGGCCGTAAGCCCATTAAACATAACAACTCCAATCAGCCCACAAAGACTCAGAATCCGATCCAAAAACCGCCTCCCGAACCCGCATGAACCCGTTGACCTCATCAATTCACTCCCGATTGAATTTGATTTTTTTGGTTTTTCTGTGAAGGATTTATTGGTAGGGATGCTAATAATGAGATATAATAACACAGGGGATCTCTATCCAATCAGTCGTACCACCTTTCCCTCGACCTTTGCAGCTATCTCTACTTTATGGCATAACCGATTAGGTCACCYTGGAGCTTCTTTCTTACGCTGCCTTAGCAAAAATAATTTATTAACTGTAATCGACTTTCACACTTATGTTTGGGAGTCTTGTATTTTTGGGAAGCACATTAAATTTATATGTTATGCATCACTATCTAACACACTCATGCCATTTTATAACATGCATAGTGATCTCCCATTTTAAGTACCGCTGATAGAATATTTAGATATTTTTGCAAATCTATTAATTTTGGATAGTTAAATTATATAATTGTCAGTATCCTAATAGTTAGCCTCGTATCCTAATTGTTAACATAGACTAGTGTTATCATCCATTTTCTAATATCTGGCCCGTCGCATTTCTCTCCCTTTTGTGCCCTAATTTCAGAAGCTCCGGCGAAATCGTTCCGATCCATGACAGTATACATGTGATTGATTGGTTGATATTGTTGTTTTTAAATTTTGTATGATTAATATAGTAAGAACAAGAGTTATTTTTGACTCGTTTAATTCGATTTAGTATCAAATAGAGAGTTTGATACTAAAGTTTGAATTGTTCCCTTCTAGAATACGTACCTTAGACCCCTTTAGAATTTAATATCAAATAGAGAGTTTGATACTAAATTTTGAATTATCCCATTTTTTGACAGTTTGAGAATGTGGGTGTAGTATGGTTATATCTTATGCGTATGTGTTATGTTGACTTTGAAATTTCGATTTATGCATCTTTCTTTTGTTCTCGGGTGCACTGAAATATATGTGTACTTAGAGAACTAAGAGATGCTGCCGAAATCTTGAAGCTAACAAAAATGCATATTTTAAGATAATACACACTACTAACATTCTTGAATGGGATAAAAGCATTACCAATAATTCAAATTACTCTTCTTCCTCGTTATGCTTCAGAAATTTCTCCACCCATATTAAATAAGAACTTAATTTAATTTCAATGTGTTCGAGGTTGTTTAGTGAGGGGGAAGGGTAATGTTGGTCGTTCAGGATCATTTGGACCCTCAGGTTCTTATTTTTTTGACTCCTCGTCGTCACACCCAGTTGTGCCGACGACCTATGATGATTTGATCGACGGTTTGGACGACGTAGATCTGGATGGACCGACTCCTCACGAGATCGTACCGGAGAGCCCTTCTATTTATGATGAGTGTTGTCGACTTTCTGGAGGCATCTTTGTTTATAACGTCGGTTGGAGGTAATTATTATAGTATTTAATATTAATAATTATAAAGTTATGAATTGTAAGCAACTTCTAAAAAAATCTTCACTTTAATTTATATGTTTTTAGAGTGCGGAGTAGCTCTACAGATTTACCTGCAATTCTTAGACGGGTTCTCGAGGCCCGTGTGCACCGAGGTGGACAGAAGTATAGGCATATTCCTCAGGGTCATCGTGACACATGATGGCCTCTATTCCAGGTATTTTATGTATGTTTATTATTGTATTACGTATGTTTACATTTGCGTAACTAATTACTTATTTTATTTTGTCTTAAATATGCTTTACTGTAGAGTTCATGTTATTAAGACCGGAGGCGATATTCTGATGATGACATTCGCCAAGCTTTTTACGTATTTATGTCTTATACTTGGTCTAGTCGTCTTAATGAGTGGCGGCAGACGTATGATGCCAGGGGAGAGATATCGGCATCTGTCGGCGAGTAGGCCTGGAGGGCTTGGCAGGAGGCGTGGGCGAGGCCAGAGGAGGTTGGAAGTCATGGAGGGCTAGCAGGATCGGATGAGCGAGCCAGAGGGTCCTGGTCCTGGAATATCTAAGCATAGAGGCGAGTCTTGAGGGGCGAATGCATACGAGATAATATCGTAAGTTAAATACACACACACACACACACACACACACACACACACATATATATATATATATATATATATATAGGATTAGGTTCAAATGAGAACCATGTCCCTATATGTGACCTTAGATCTAATTAAATGGATGGGTCAGAATTTTTTTGTGTATTTCCTTATTTAATTAAAAATATTAGGATTGTATAATAAAAAGACTACTGGTGTATATAACTGAAATATTTAATAACGCACTGTGATTGTATAATAAAAGCAGTGCTGGTATATAATAAAAGCACTAGTTTTTAGGTTCGCATATAAAGACATGGTTCTCATTTGAACCCACCCATATATATATATATATATATATATATGATAAAATAATAAATTAATTATTATAGCGGGAGGAGACGGGTAGGGAATCCAATGCGTACATGTGTCTAATGAGTCTGCATCAGAGAGGCGACGGCTCATTTACGGACCCCAAATCTCAGCGGATAGCCGTAAGTTTATTTAATTTCTAAAATCAAATTATTTTATATATTAACTTTATTTGTGTCATTATTATGCATGAAAATAATTAACGATTTTGTTTTATTTATCAGACAGAGGTTCAGAACAGACATGCTGCATCACAGGAGTCTGGTACGTTTGTCGACCCGAACGACGTCTACCTCCCGTTGTTAGGCCCAAGAAGGGTCGACAATTTGAGACGGGATCGCTCGACAAGGAGTTCGATACAGGCTCTACCTCTATGTCATTCCTACAGGTCGATCCTCGTCTGGAGCAGTTGCAGACGCAGGTCGAGGAGGCTGAAACGAGGCACCTGAGGAGTTGTAGAGGTTGCACGATGCACAAGCGCAATCTCAAGATGAGTTACAGAGGATGCGCGAGGCACAGGTGTAGGCCCAGATGGACTTCGAGCAGCGACAAGTTGAGTAGCGTATTAGGGCCGCGATGGGAGCATAACCTCCTCCCCCTCCAACTCATGCTGATTAGATTGATTTCAAGATGTTAGATTATTTTTGTAGAATTTATCTTGAATTACTATTGCCGAATTCATTTGATTATGATTCGTATTTATATTATTTCATTTATTTTGCATTTGTGTTTTTTTTAAATATTTGTAAATATGTGGATGAAAAAAAAAAACAGGTTCATTATTTCAATTAATAAAAATTATATTATAGAATAAAAATACATTTACCGACGGCTTCCACGACCGTCGGTAATAATAAATAGTATTTTATTTATTTATTGTTTTTTTAATTAATTCTCGATGGGCAATTTTCCGTCGGTAAATCTTAAATACCGAAGGGCGTCATATATGTCAGTAAACACCAAAAAAAATAGGGATATCGGCGGCAAATTGCCGTCGGAAAGTCATCGGGATTTGCCGATGGGTCAAATATCTGTCGGCAATTAAAATTACCGACAAAAGTTCTGCCGACGGCTCTCACGGTGTAGTGTGAAAGCCTATAATGATTAAAAGTATAAATATTAATAGTATCTAATTCTTACTATATACAATATAAGTATGAAATTGCATTATGTAATATAAAAATGCACAATGTAGTATGAAATTCGCCATTAATAGTTGGTGATAATGATATGAAAATATTATGTAATAGTATGGATTTTGATTCTTATGTAATAGTTTAGAATAAATTGAAAGATAATTGATTATATGAAAAGTTAATGTTGTCACTAGAGTTTTTGGGATAAAATATTTACCTAATGGATCATACGAGAACAATACTAGTAATATATATAACCAATATAATAAAGGTGAGATCCAAGGAAAATTAAAAATAATCCAAATTAGATTGCAGTAATATCAATAGGAAAATCAAAAGCAAAAAAGATAAGATTATACTCCTTGTTTATCAAAAATTATATAAAAAAAAAAAAGACAACATGCCCACGCCTAAAGATACCTTTCACATCCTTCCGGAGTTGGGGGGTTCACTGTATTTGGAAGACTAAATACAGCCAAAAAGAGCTGCAACTCAGAAACATGCGTCATAGAAATCACTGGCTGATTGCTAGAAATCATAAGATCAATCTGCACAATGGTATATATATTAAACAACAAATATTAAAATAAGAAAGTGAAATCCATTAGATGCACATGAAAGCACACCTTTTTTCTCTTCTCCAAAAAAAAAAAATGAAAATTCAGAATATAAATGCAAATCTATTTGATGGCCTTTTTCCCACAACAACTTTTTTGTCCTCTTTCCCGTGTTTACATTCACAAGTCTAATACTTAGAAACTGGAAAAACACAAATTGTAAAGAGGAACAAGCACGAATTAAACTTTTCTGTAATTAGGTAACTAAAAAAAATGCGAATTGGGAATAATTATATCCTAATTAACATGTAATTAGGTCAGAAAATAGTGATGGAGGAAAATATGAATCACAGTTGTGTTCTCTACCTAATTAACATATAATTAGGTCAGAAAATAGAAGAAAAAGCACAAAATTAGGTCAATTTTTTATGCAATCTTATTCACTTTAAATGAATATAAATTGAATAAGATCATACGAAATTAAATGAAGATCTTACGAAATTGAGGAGGAGCAACCCACAGATGTGTTTGAGGTATCGTTCTCCGACTAATTTGGTGTGGTGTGGCTACGACGGAGATGAGAGACTTGCTATTTTGGGGGGATAGCAGCATGTATTCCTTTTTTGTCATGATGGAGGCTTACGGCGTTGCTGCGACGGAGGTTTTGGAGTGGTGGTGGCCTAGTGAAAGGTTTGCAGAGGTGGAGGTCTGAGGAGTTACAGAGGTGGGAACGATGTCGGTCAGCTGGGTCGACTGTTGATTTGAGGAGGAGGGTTTGGGTGTCGGTGTTGTTGAGAGAGGCGACAAAATCGAGGAGGACGCGGATACGTTTTTTCAGAGAGAGAGTAGTCGAGAAATTAAAAAAAATAAATTGATGGAGTATATGTAATCCACCTATTTGTTAATGCTGTTGACACCCTAACCTAGGTGTCAATCAGTCGTTGCTCCGGATGACATGTGTCATCACTACGTAGGTTCGACTGTTGAGTTGGCAGCTTCTCACGGTTCGTGTTGAATTGTTACCTTTCGGCGAATTTGACATGGGTATAAATAAGAACTTCTTTCCATAGAAATTCATTTACATTATTCCATTGTTTTTTTTCCTCTCTCGCCTAACAACATCCCTCTTTTTTTTTTTATCTCCACATAATTATCTCATCACAATTCTTTTCTTTTTTTTTTTCAATTAATTTTTAGCAGATTAATCATCTCATTTGAGACGATTATATGGATCTACGGATTCGTTAATAAACAATATGATTTTGTCTTGAGATCCACGATTTTAATAATTACTTATTTGTAATCGGCTTCAATCCTTTATTTATGTATTATTTCTTCAAATTGGGATGAGGATAGTTTTATGTTTCTAATGCTTTGTTTAATCTTATGCAAATCTTCAAAGATTTGTTCGAATCCGCAGCTAAATAATATATGTAATCTTTCAATCTTTTTTTTTCAATTTCTTAATTAAGTATTATTTATTCAAATTGGTCGATGAAAATAAGATTATGTTTCTGATGCTTTGTTTAATCTTATGCAGATCTTCAAAGATTTGTTTGAATCCGCAGCTAAATAATATGATATGTAATCTAATTCAATCTTTTTTTTTCGATTTCTTAATTAAGTATTATTTATTCAAATTGGTCGATGAAAATAAGATTATGTTTCTGATGCTTTGTTTAATCTTATGCAGATCTCCAAAGATTATGTTTCTGATGCTTTGTTTCGAATTCGCGTTTGTCAATCTTCTATTTTTTGTTTGATTGTTTGATCTTCAGGGAGTCGTAACCGATATGCGAAATAAGATATGTAATCTATAAATATTTTTTTTGTGATTGTACAATTTTTTTTCTTCGATTTATTCCCGTTTCTTATAGGATTTCTGTTGTTTCTTATTAATAATAACTGTCGTTTCATATAATTGTTGGAATGAATTATAAACTTAATGTTAATATAGTTGTTAAAATAGATTTAGTATAGTTTTATATAATTTTTTTTATATCACATAATAACGAATCTATAGTTTTAGTAATTGCCTTTTCATTTATACTTCAAAATTATATTTTTAAATTAGCACCGTTCAATTACCTTTTCATTTATGAATATCAATGAATTTTATAAATAAAATGACAACTATCTTATGAATCTTAAGTGTCTCTATATTTACTTCCCAAAGCGAATTCTTTTATTTTCTATATTGTATATTGTTTATTCATTGATAAATGAAATTTAAATATATGCAAACTTCACTTATTAAATATAAAGTATTTAATTTGGGAAATCAATTCTATTGTTATTAACTTAATCAATTGTGGGAAATCATATTAAATTAGCGGAAATCGTGGAAAATTACATAAATACTTTACTTAATCAATTCTATTTTTATTAACTTAATCAATTCTTGAAAATCATGGAAAATTACATAAATATGTTACCTAATCAATTATGTTGGTATTAACTTAATTAATTATGGTAAATCATGGAAAATTACATAAATACGTTACCTAATCAATTATGTTGGTATTAACTTAATCAATTATGGAAAATCATGCAAAATTACATAAATACGTTACCTAATCAATTATGTTGGTATTAACTTAATCAATTATGGGAGATCATGGAAAATTAAATAAACATATAAACTTAATTACCGTCTAAGAATTTAATTTTGAATATAAAATTTTAATTTTCAAAAATTAAATCTCATACAATATTTATCTAAAAATCCAAAGAATAATAAATATATTGCAAGCTTCCCACACCAAACTAATATGTATTTTTTCTTATATAATGAATAATGCTTTAATATATTGCCTAAAATCGATATGATTGTTATAAAATTTATAAATATATAGATATTAATCAGAAAAAAAAAATATTTCGATTATGTTTTCTTTAAATATAGAAAATGTATTAAATCCCAAAAGTCAAGGACAACATATTTTTTTGAAATAAAAATCATTATTACTTGCAAATCAAAGCATTTATTTTTGGGAGGAAGAATATAAATTTCTAAAAATACCACAATTAATATTTAATATTTGACTCCTATGATTACTAAATACCCTACGGGATTCTCACACCTAACTAATCTTGATTTTCCATGTAAAGTAAGATAATATATTCGAATAATTCCTAAAATTTCGAATAGGCAATGTAAACAAAGAATTAAAATCCCGCTAATATTGCAATTATATTTCCTGATATTTTGTAAATCTTTCTATCTTTCTAATAATTTCTAATACCACTAAATAACCACTAATTATTTTATAAATGATTTCATCTCAACCGGTTATTTTACAAAATAGTCTGAATATAATAGGTCATGTAAACAGAGATTTAAAATCCCCCTAATAGTGTAATTATATTTCCAATACGGGAAATTTATTGAAATGTAAAAGTCAAGGACAACATATTTTTTTGGAATAAAAATGATTATTACTTGAAAATCAAAGCATCTATTTTTTGGAGGAAGAATATAAATTTCTAAAAATACCACAATTAATATTTAATATTTGATTCCTATGATTACTAAATACCCTACAATATTATCACACCTAACTAATCTTGATTTGGATTGTAAAGTAATATAATCTATTCTGAATAATTCCTAAAATTTTGAATATATGATGAATACAGAGAATTAAAATCCCACTAATATTGCAATTATATTTCCTGATATTTTGTAAATCTTTCTATCTTTCTAATAATTCCTAATACCACTAAATAACTGGTACTTATTTTATAAATAATTTCAATTCAACCGGTTATTTTGTAAAATAGTCTGAATATAATAGGCAATGTAAACAGAGATTTAAAATCCCCCCTAATAATGCAATTATATTTCCTAATATTTTATAATACCTAAATATTTTAATAATTATATTATAAATAATTTTATTTCCACAAGTTGTAAAGTAATACAGTTTAAATATATACCTACCAAATAAATCTATTACCACTAATTAATTGATACGTATCAATTAAGGAAAATACAAATCTTAGGGGGAGATCTTGAATTGGTCGTATTATACACTATTAAAATTATAAATAGATTAGAATAGATAACTATAAGTATAGATAACTATTAAATATTAAATATGCGGTAATAAGTAAATATAAAATTTATATGTTAACAATTTTGGTACATATATTTTATTACATATATTTATAAACATTGTTAGTAAGACATCAAATGTTGTGTACAAAGAAGTTTTTCAAAACCTCAAGTAAACATTTTCTTTATTGCATGAACAATTCTATTTCCACTATTTATAATTTTTCTTTTTTCTATTTCGTTTATTATGTATTATTTCGTTCTGCCCGCGTAATACGCGGGTGTCTACACTAGTGGGTCTTGTTAAGCAAATAGCGATCGAATTTCTATCATTAACTGGCGACATAAAATATTCTGTCACTAAAATTCTTCTAAAATGTTATTAATTTGTTATTAATTTTTTTTTACAATAACTCCATAAAAAAATACTTACAAAATAATGATGGAATTGTTTTTAGTCACCGAATTTCCATCATTAATTAGCGACATAAAATATTTCGTCACTAAAATTCTTCTAAAAATTTATCATTAATATGTCATTAAACTCTTTACAATAACGTAGTATAAAAAATGTTTACAAAATAGCGACGGAATTATTTTTCGTCACTATTTCTGTCGATAATCTGTTACTACTTCTTTTTTATTTTCTTAATACTTTTAATTTTCATTTCAGTTAACATTTTGTTATTGTCCTGTCACTAATTAGCAATGAACTCAATCTGTCGTTATATTCTGTAGCTATTTTGCAGTTTTCTTGTAGTGTTCGATAGCTCAATAGTCTGTTGTTATATCTATAGTTTACTTTTTTTTTTTTTTGCTTTGCTGCAAAAGAGGGGTGAATTGGATTGGTTTTTATTTTTTTTAACAACTTTACAATTTGGTTGGGATGAGCTTACTCTCTTTGGTCGAAATACATGCCTCGCTTTTAAATTGATGGGGTACTTAATTTTTTTTTTTTTTAACCTATGAAATTTTATAATGAAAAACTGGTGGACCGGTGCCACTCACACCCCAATGTATCAGTCGGCTTAAAAATATTATTAATATATGTTTCTCGGTTAAGATTATGAGCATGCACCCGGATACATCGTGCACCCAAGTTTCACATGTGTGATGAAAATAAATATTATGTATAATAAATATATATATTACTTGTGATAAATATAGTTGTATTAATAATTATAATTTATTATAAGTCATATTCATCAAACAGAATATATATATATGAAAACACAATTATTATTGATATCAATAAAAATTTAATACAAATATTTATATTCATAACACAACATTCATATTTATCATATGCAAAATACAATTTTCAATATAAACATATTCATCCAAACAAAAATACACATCGAACGTATATTCATATTATCAAACATAATATCCTCCATTTTGTTAATAGTGTTAACTATGAATGTCGAGGTGTCAAAAGGAGAGTGTTTTGGGGCTGATGTGGATCAATCAAATTTCTCAAAAAATGACGTATCGGCCTGTGGTTCATAGGGGGTCTATTTTGAGAGGAGGCCAAAATTTTGACCAGTTATAAATAACAACTTTTTTTTTAATTTGTGTTAATATTTTTTTTCCCACTGTTCTAGGGTTTCCGCCTACCCGTGCAGCCCCTTCTTTCTTCTTTGTTTTCGTTTCGGAGAAAGATGCGATCTCCATTTTTTTTCTTAAAAAACCTCTCCTGCCATCTCTCTTCTGGCGAATGAAATTGCTGAAAATTTACAGATTTTGATTAGCAAAAATCAATCCATCCACTCAAGGTTTATTTTTGCAAGAACCAAAAGAATCTCCAATTGTTTTTTTTTTCTTTCGCAAATTCTTTTCCAGTCTAGTTTAATATTAGTGTAGATACAATTTTCAATTATTTTCCAGTTTTTTTATTTAGCAACTTGCAGTTCTCTGGAGAATTTATTTGATCCGAGCGTGAAGGCATTGACGTTCTATAGATCCGGCACTTTCACATTGGACGTGCAATACGCTAATGTTGGGGAATTGCAGGCACCAGCCAAGATTAGCAGTTACACGGTAGGTTTGCTATGTTGTGGTGTTATGTGAAATCACAATTTTTTAGCTGTCTTTATTCTGTTGGCCACATACTCTCACTTTGTTGAATGCAGATTGGACCTTTCCAATCAAAGATTAACGAGAAGGCAAAACTGAAGGTCAAAGTACGCTTGAATCTTCATGGAATTGTCTTGATTGAATCAGCGATGGTGAGACCTCATAATAAATTGCTTCAATTATTTTTTAATGTTTTACAATTTATTTTTAATTTCTTAAAGGAGTATAATCAGGATTGTTAGCTAAAAGTTTGTTTTCACATGAGCATTTGTAGCACCACATAATTCTTTGATTTCTGTTTGTTTCTCAAGTTTTTATTGCAGTTCAAATGGATATAATATGTCTAGGTGTTAGCATTTTTTTTGTTAGTATACTTATTTTAGTAACCAACAAAATGGAATTTCTTTGGTGTGAAAAAGCAAAGAACTTTACGGCAATAGGATAAAATCAATTTAATGTACAATAGTGCTATTTAAGTAATTCGTCGAAATAAATGGGTGTATCTGAATCAGCTTTTGGAAGACGAGGAAACGGATGTCTCAGTCGTTCAGGAGTCAACCAAGATGGAAACATACGAGCTCCTTGCTGGTCAAGCTCCCCTTAGAACTGATGTAAATATGCAAGATTCTAAACCTGATGGGGCTGCAGCTGAAAATGGTGTACCTGAGCCGGTTCAGATGGAAACAGATGCCAAGGTTAGCATTGTATGCTTAATCTTATTATTATTATTATTATTATTATTATTATTATTATTATTATTATTTTATTTATTTATTTTTTTGTGCTCTCACCTCTCTTTTATTGGAAAAAACAAGATCTTGGATGAATGGGCTTGATAATCTTTTATTGTGGTTTTTATGCTTACCAGGTGGAGGCACCAGAGAAGAAGGTTACAAAGACAAGTGTGCCCGTATCAGAGGTTGTCTATGGAGGACTTGCATCTGTAGACTTGCAAAAAGCTGTGGAGAAGGAATTTGAGATAATCGTGTTATGGAGGAAACCAAAGACAAGAAGAATGTTGTTGAGGCGTATGTTTATGAAATGAGAAACAAAGTATGTTTGCGGAAGTGTGTTATTATTAATCTGTGAAAGCCACCTTAATAATTATTTCTCATCAACTATTTTTTTTCCCTCTCTGCAGCTTCATGACAAGTATCATGATTTTGTAATTGATTTCGAGAGGTAGCGGTTTATTTCTACGCTCCAGCAGGTAGAAGATTGGTTGTACGAGGATGGGGAGGATGAAACCAAAGGTGTATACATTGCTAAGATGGAGTAGTTGAAAAGGTTAGTGTTATTGAACTTTTTGAAACCTAATGTTTATTTCTACGCTCCAGCAGGTAGAAGATTAGTGTTATTGAACTTTCGATGGGTTAATTTTGCTTTTCGATTTGTTGTGTTAATTTGCACGATCTGGATATTTTTTTGGTAGATGCAGTTCGATATTTCTCGATTGCAATTATGGTGTAAATTCGGTATATACAAGTGCAGGTGACTTACATTTGGGCTCAGTTTTTTAGTATATGTGTGTATGTGTAGACTTTTTGGTATTTTTTCTTTAATCTGTTTTTGAATTTTTACATGAGTTGACTTTGTCGATTTTTCTTCGTTTGTTTGTATTTTCACATTTGCACTATTTTTGTTTGTTTTGTGCATATCTCTTTGGAGTTGCTTCGACCAAAGTGTGCTTATATTATCTCTTGCGATATCTATTTCATTTCAATGATATATAATCCATCATTATGTTTTACGAATCGTATAAATGTGATTTGTGTTTTTTTTTTTTTGGATAAAAAGTTGGTGATTTGTTATTCTTTGTAATTGGTAAATAAGATCTGATTTATCATTATGTTTTTATGCTCTTAAATAAGAAGTCCATGGGTATTTCGGTTTGGATGACCCAGCCAAAATTATTTTCGGGAATGTGACGTGCAAGTCGTAAAACAAACAAAATTTATGTTCTTTGCATGCCAATGTTTAGTGTTCATTTTGGTAATGCTATTTGAAAATGTTCTCTTATCCCACAGTACGGCAAAACATTTTTACCAGACAAGGCGTATTCGATGGTGATCAAATTATCGGACTATTTCAATTGGTCGAAGACAGGAATGGAAAACCTACAAGACTCTGCTCAACATTGAGGTCCCTCTCTTCATTTTTCTATGTTAATTCCAATTTGTTGTGTATTTTGCTCAAAAACAACTCTATTGTTTCCATTGCATTTTGACACGTTAATTGCAAAACAAAATGTTCTATAATGAACACAGGATCAGTCCCGAAAAATTTATCTTGGAGCAGTTAGATGTTTTGCCGGAGTTCATTTCATCCCTGGAGATTGCTTTTTTGAAGTCTATTGGGCCGAAGTTGGGCAGAGCCCAAACCAAGCTCATTTTCACATTCCTCGAAGAGGGCACGTTAGAACCAACAACAAGCGTGACATATGATTCTCTTGCTAAAAAGCTCGCCACGATCAAATTATTTGCGTCTGGAATTATCGTCCCAAAAGAATACATTTGGCCGGTAAACATGGCCTGTATTCTGCAGCCCGCGAAAATCTTAGTGCGAGATGCTCAAAAAGTAGGGCTAGCCGTGTATGCTTCGGGCTTTGCGAACGGCAACTTTTTGAGCTTCAATTATAGTTACGATCCAGCGCGAGAGTACCTACAGTTTGTCGATAATGCTCAATTTTCTGTTGACGGGATGTTGTCAGATTTCCCTTCAACTTCTTCAGAAGCAATTGGTGAGACTGCGTTTTCATCTTTTGTTTCCTATATTCGTTTTAGTCGACTTTATTTTTTAACATGAGTTTTCAGTTTTTGATCACAGGTTGCCTATCCCAGAACAACAATGCCTCAAGGGAAATGAAAGGTAGCTGACACGCCTCTTCTAAAGGATAGCATCAATACATATTTTATGACATCTTATTATAAATGGTGTTTTTTCTTCGCGTGTTAGCTTTAATCATATCACATAACGGAGCAAGTGGTGATTGTCTTGGATTATATGACCATGTAAATTCTCATCATAATTTCTATTTTTTAAAAAAGTTATAGACTGATTAGCTGGCATTATATGATTTGATAAAATGAATTTGGAGCTTGCATTGAAAGTGTTTGATGAGATTTGGTAGTGGATATTCTGGGTTAGACCACTATTGGGGCATTGGCCGCGGCTATATACCATTAGTTCATCTTGAGGGATAGAGCTATTAAGGCGCTGGGATCATTCAGAAGCAACCCCACAAACTGAGAGCCACCATCATTATTGGGATATTTTATGAATTCTTCTTTTTTTTGTTTACCTCTCGAACTTATTGTTGTTGGTTAAGATATGAATTTTCATTATCTAATCTTATCTGTTTTCTTTGCAGATAAAAACTCATGTGTTTCTGATAAAGATTGCATGAGAAAATATAAAACCCTATTGTTAATATTCTCCTCTTTCTCAAAGGCTTCAAGAGTAGCCTGATTTGCTATGAAATGAGCAAACTGGAAAAAAGGTGACACTTTATAAAGAGATGTGAAGGCTAAAAACTCTTCAGTGGGAGCTGGGATTTTCATAATCGTGTCGTAAAATGGGGATTTGCGTGTTAGGAGCTTCGCGAAAAGGCCATCAGCAAAATAGGCAGCAACCCTTTGGACAGAATCACCCTTCGGGTGAAACGTTTTAGTACAGTTTGGAATGATTTTGGACAGCCGAGTCGATTTTGTTTTCGTTTACGGCTGTGGCCGATATAAGTAGCAAATGAATCAAATGAAGCCCTTTTGATCCATTTTCATGTGTTGCATCTTTTTTCTTTAGCATTTGTTCTCTCATTTGAAGGAGAGCAAATAATTTGCCTTCTTCAAATATATCTCTCGAGTCCGACTGATTTGAAATCACTTTTCTATCCCTTTTTTCTCTTTTTTACGCAACCGTTTTGTGTTTTTATGGTTGGGAGCCTAAGACTTAGAAACTCATCTTCATCTATTTCCTCCATTTCATACATGATAAAAATGGAGAAAGATACTTAAAAGGTAAAAAAAAAAAAAACGAAAACTCCAAGGTTAAGTTCCCCTCCCCCCGCTCTTACCTATGCAGGAGGCCTTAAAAGCGGCTTTCAGCTCTCACGACCCAACTTCTATTTTCTGAAAAGCCATCCCTTAAAATATTGCATTCATAATATCTCCAATGTAAAAAGATACAAGCTGCCAACTTTTATACCGAACCAATTAAGGCATACTCATCTGCTACTCTAATTGATTGTAACAATACGTATATTATAAAATTAGCGACAATGTGTATATTTACTGTGGTTGGGTATTAATTTGAAAATTGAAGTTGGTTATCCCCTTTGGTGCTTTCCTGGAGCATATAAAGGAAGGAATGAAATGGAATTGAGGAATTAGAGGATATTATCAAGTTGAGAAGAGAGGCCAGATTAAATCTTGTGAAACTTCCAGTAAATTGAGTGCCTATGCATTGGTGCAAACACATAATATATAAATTATATGTTAATATCCATAAATATTTTGTTAATGTCTAGAATTAATACCATATTATGGATTTAATATTTTTTTGTTAATATCCATATTTTACTTTTTGGATTATTATCGAATCATTGAGTTTGGCGGATTTTATCTGTGACTAAGACAGATGAAGCTTCTTAACACGGTGGGATTCTTGGTGGCGTTGGTTGCATTGATGGCGCTACCGTTGTTAAGGACAGCCGATGGGGTCGTTTTTTGCTCTTCGATGGCTCTTGGTTTCTTGGCGCTTGGGAGGGCCGGGTTTGTGGTGAACCATATGGATGTGGCTCCGAGATACGCCGGGATTGTTATGGTGGTTTCTAATATGGCTTGGACTTTGGTGTGGATAGTGGGGGTTGATCTTACGGGTCGGCTGCTTGAGGTGGCGAAGGAGGCTGAGTTGGATCTGATGAGTCTGGAGAGCTGGAGAGCGGTTTTTATATTCCGGTGTTGCTTTGTATTTTCAGTTCAGTTGTGTTTCTTCTGCTCAGGGGAGAGGATTTTTGACYGAGTAATGCGATAATATAAGTTTGTGCAAGTTATAGGGCCATGGGAAGATGTGTTTCTTTGATGCCTTTCCCATTTGGATTTCGGTTTCACACTGGTATTCAATTTGTGGGACTATTGGTAATTTTGATGAATTGCAACGTTGAAATCATATTTGTGGCTTTGAGTTTACGTAGTAATAATATGTTGATTTAATTGGTGTCTTTTTTTCTTCTTTTTGAATTCAAAGGAAAATGATTTCAGTAATAATGCTTCCAATTGTACCCGTATGATAAATTGTTTGTTTTTTCAATATTTTCTAAAAAATGCAATATATAATTAATTGTTTTGTTTATATTATTTTTTCAGAAATCGTTGTTTCGAAGTTATTCGACATCATAGGTCCATTAAGGGTTCCTACTTTTTTGAAGCTATTTGTATTCAAAAAGAAAGACAATTTGGTAATTATTCATATATACGATCATAGAATCTGTTCATATTCATATATTTATTTTGATTGAGTTTAATCGGTGTTTCTTTTTAATTACTTTTTTAATAAAATTTTTATGGAAAGTTGTGATATAGTCTTAATATTACTTTGGACAGTAATTGTGCATATATTCCTAATTTCTCAACATTTATCGAATCAATTTTTTAGCATTTACCTGGACAATGTGGTATTGTGTTTTATTCCATTGATATTATAATATCGAATTATACTTTTGAGTATAAAGTATTTTCTGTTTTTCTGAAAAAGTGTGAAGTCCCAATTCTCATATCTTTTTTTTTTTTTTTGCGATGTTGTATTAGTTATATTCCCAAATAATTAAACCTACTAATTATTTTGACATATTTAGGCTTAACCGTGTTATTATTTTTTGAGAAATAATAATAAGAAGAAGTCACGAAAAATAATATTTTGACATATTTATTTAATACTCATCTGTATAATTTTTTTATTCATGATTCGTTTTGTAATTATTGTAATTAATATTATTTCATTTTATTAGTACGTTGTTATAATTAAAATTATGAAAATCACATTTAATAAATACTAACATTATAATAACTCAACTTTAGTTCATATATGAGCCTTCACATACTGTACGATATAGATCAATAAAATGAAATAATATTAATCACATTAAATACGCATATTGTTTTTGTACAATTTCTTAGAATAATAATATTATTTGTGAATAATTTAATAAGAATATTATTTATGTGTTTTTATTTGGACCAATCAGCAGGTTTATGCAATGGTATGAGGTTGGTTGTTACACAACTTGGAGATCGTATTATTAAAGCAATGATTCTATCAGGCAACAATATTGGGACCAAAGTATATATTCCACGAAAGCAATGATTCTATCAGGCAACAATATTGGGACCAAAGTAGATATTCCACGAATGACGTTGAGTCCCTCTGATAGTAGGGTGTCTTTCAAATTTCAAAGAAGACAATTTCCACTCATTGTATATTTCGCAATTACTATAAATAAGAGTCAAGAGTCAGGAACAAACTCTTTCCAATGTTGGGTTATATTTGTCAAAATCAGTTTTTAGTCACGGTCAGCTTTATGTTGCGATATCTCGAGTTAAGAGTCGTAAAGGGTTGGAGATTTTTTGTTGCAATGAAGATGGCATCATTGTCAATAAGACATGTAATGTAATTTATAAGGAAGTACTTCAGAATTTAAAATGAGAAATAATCTTATTTTTCGTATAGTTTAGTTACTTGCTTTATTTGGTATTTATTAATTGATGAATTTTATTATTCTTTGTGTAATTACTCGATATGCCCGCGTATACGTTGCCTGTGTATTCCTTTAGCAAAAAAGTCCAATAATTTTTCGTCACATTCAGAGTAATTTATTAACTTAAAATTTTTCATTTTTATGCATTTCTTCTGGTTTTCCGTCACATTCGGGGTAATTTGCTATATTTAACAATTAATCCCGTGGATCGCATGTATAAATTCATTCGAGTATTATTTATTGTGAAAAACGATGTAAATGTAAATAAATCGATACCAGAACTTCAACGATTTTTATATTAGAATTAGACGTCACACGAGTTTAAAATAAGACTGTACTTCAAGATTCTTTTTGTATTTTTACATTTATCACAAAACTTTTAAAAGTATCATTATAAAACTTGCGTGTAATACACAAGTCATCTTTATTTCATAATATTGATAGTTAAGAGTATAAAGGGTTAAAAATTCTTTGTTGCGACGAAAATGATATCATCGTAAATAAGACAACTAATATAGTATAAAAAAAAGTTTTTCAAAATTTAAATTAAACAACATTTTTTTCTTTTTGATATTAATAATTCACTTTCTTAATTTTTTTAATTTTAAATAAAATCTATTTTTTTTAATATTTTTTATATTTACTCGCGATTTTCGCGGGCTTTCACACTAGTTAAATTAAAAATCCGATACATTAAAATTGTACAACCACACTAAGAATCCGATACATTAAAATTGTACAATCGAAGTGCATGATATAATTAAGTCAATTATTAGCGGTGGAGTTTTTCTTTCTCTTTTTTTTTTTTTTCTCTCTCACCTGTTAGGTTTGATCATTTGAAATAGTGTAGCATTCATGATTCAAGCTTAGTCAAACTATTGTATTATATACGAAGTGACACAAAAACGTGGTTTTATCTGAAGTTGGAAAGTTTAAACAATCTTTATAAATTGTCTGAATGAATATTGACAATATGCACCGAATTTATGTAATTCCAATTCATTGAGAACTATGTCTCAACAACCACGAGATTGAAGAAAAACATAATTATTGACCCCCCGAAAAAATAAGATGCTAATTAGTTATGGAATATTTCAATTTATTTTAAACGAGGATTAGAACTAAAATAAAACATATGCATATAGTAGGTGGGGGATAATTAAATAAATAATATATAAATGAAAAATTTAATATATATATATATATATATATATATATATATATATATGGTTGGGTTTAAATCAGAACCCGTCGTTATATGTGAACCTAGGGACTAATTTTGACCATTAGATTGGATAATCTTGATGGTTGAAATCATGACATGTCAGCATATAATAATGTAAAAAAATGCATTAATTAATTAAAAATGGTATTTTGAACATATATCAACGTTTACAAAGAGTACTAACATTATTCTTTGGAAACACTACGATTGTATAAAAAAGTATCGCAAATTTCGTGTATAAACTGCAAATTCAAAAATTTGAAATGAAACTCAAATCTTCAACAAACCATAACTTTTTCAAATCTTATTCGTTGTGAATGAAATATATATCAAATTAATCACATTCTCAAGATCTACAATTTAAGATACATATTGCATGTTTTAAAACGTAATATATAATAAATATATATATATATATATATATATATATATATATATATAATTAAATTAAAAAAATTGGACTGATTTTAGCACTACAGTACTGTGTAAAAAGCACAATGAACCTGGACATATAATTGCATTGTGCAATATTAGATCTAAGGTCAGGATTAGTCCCTAGATTCACATATAATGACGGGCTTCTCATTTGAACCCAATCCTATATATATACTATATGATATATATGATATATATATATATGAAAATGACTACGGTGCCTTGAAGACACCATGCCCCACCCCCTGCCATTTAAATTCATTGATCTACCCCACTACTTATTCCCTAACATGATTTAATGATTATAATTAAGCAAAAAAATGATATAGTGACGGTACCGTAAAATCTCCACACACACGCGGCGCGGCGCGCGCGCGCGCGCGCGCACACACACACACACACACATATATTATAATATATATATATATATATATACACACACACTAATTTGAATTTAAAAAAAAAACTTCCAATTTGGGACGGTGGTGGTTTAATTTGTAAAAAAACAAAATGCACAACGGCGGCTGCTTGACGTGACTTTACCGGAAGTGTACAATACACACAGTTTTAGAGTTTTAAAGTGGTATTTTATTGTACCACATCCGATAAAATTGTGCCAAACACTAGTTTTTTGTGACAACGTCCCACATTAAAACCTTTTTTTTTTTCACATTCATCTAATAATGATAGTGGCATTTTTTTTTTTAATTTCTCCCACATATATATTATTTATTCAAATAATATTAAAAATATATATTATTTATTTAATTTTACTTGGTAGTTGCATATTTCATGCAATTGGGATTAACTTTGGTCCCCACCGACCGAAGTTGTCAAAGCAATTGATTCCAATTCGATCTCATTTAATCTCTTGCGTTCACTCATACTATCCTTCATTACACTTAAAAACAAATTTCCATACACGTATTATTGAATTAAATTAGAAATTTTTTTTGTCAAACCTCTTGATTGATCCAGAATATTTCAATTTCATACTACTACAGTACTAATTTTATCAAGACAAGTCATGGATTTTGTATCGAAAACGTTAAGAATCAAAATATGAATTGACACGAGAATAAAATGTTTCAATATATTTTATTAATAATTTAATATAAATAAGATATTAAATTATTCCCATAATATCTAATTATTAGTTGTAATTATTGTCCACTTATCCGAAGTATTTTGATCACTTCCGGATAAACACTACTATAGTCTATCACTGCGTAGAAGAAATAAAGTACTTAAATCTAAAATTTAATTAGCTCTTAAAATTACAAATATTTCATAGACATTTTTTTTTCCCGAATGTATTAATAAATAAACAAATTTGAAGGTGATATTTGTAAACATGTTAATGTTGGTTCTGGTTAACCGGAAAACTGCAGATTTCGAAATACTTGATCTTAAATTTAATTATCTCTTAAAATAATAAATATCTCTATATTTCTTTATTTCTTTTTTTTAATCACCCACTTTGGAGGGATATTAATAAATAAAAACAAATTTTAAGGTGATCTTCGTAGACATGTTAATACTGGTTTCGTTTAATTAGAAAATCGTCTGGTCCGATTTCGACCAATGGTTCCGGTTAAACATTGGTCGACGGTTTCAGTTGGAATTGAAATTATGAACCGATTTTCGGAGGTACGATTTTTATGCTGAATTTCGGCGAACCAAAACCGCCAATTAATCAAAAATTAAAAAAATTGACAGTTAAAACCGGCGGTTAAATGGCCGGTTTGTAACCGTTTGAAATCAACGGCTCGTATGAAATAGATGTTGTAGATCAACGGTCACAAAAACTAGTCGTTGGAGATTGAACCGCCAGTTTAACCAAAATCGGCGGTTTACAACGGCAAGTTTTCGATTTTTAAACAATTCCTACACCTATAAATAACCCCTTCCCCATTAACAATCCTCACACTAATTCATTAAAACCGGCGGTTTCCAACTATTAGTTTTCAATTTTTAAACATTCTACACCTATAAATAACCCCCTCTCCATCACCAATCCTCACACTAATTCTTCTTCTTCTTCTTCTTCTTCTTCTTCTTCTTCTCATACTCCTCCTCCTCCTTCTTCTTCTTCTTCTTCTTCTTCTTCTTCTTCAAGTTTGAAGTTGTTAATTTGTGCAAAATACTATCAATAATCTTCTTCTTCTTGTTGTTTTAATCATATTTCTTTTATAATATTATTATGGCAAACTCTGCTCGTAATATTAATACTAATACAATTTGAGAATCTCGTCGAAACTGAAGCCGAGTTGGAGGTCGAGATCCTCGATGAGAACCTTCGGCCGTTGTTGGAGATTATGTTTCTGATGAGATGACGCCGGAAGAAGCTAATAACTTATATAATCAAATCAATTTCGGTGAGTATAATCAAACCAATTTCGATGAGAATTTAACCACCTCCGACGAATTCGAACCGCCGGCCGACGTGAATTAGGATGAAGATGAGGAAGAAGGGGGTGATAATCGTGATATTCCACCGCCTCGAACACAATTGAAGGCGAAGGAATTCCAATCCCCCATCTTCTGGTTGCATTTCACAAGAACGACGATCGATGGTGTACCTCGAGCACAATGCAATTATAAGAAGAGTCACCAAGCCTTCGGTACCAAATATAATAAAGGTTACGAAATGCTCAAAACACACATGGAAAGCATCCCGATAAATACAGCGTTGATAGCTGTCGAACACAATTAAACTTCCCATTTTCATCTACTGCCGGCACCGGATCCAGCGGTCGAGGTACGAGTTCTAATATATAATTTAATATAGCGAAAGTGGTCATAGAAAATTTCTTGCATGATTTATTTTCATTATGGGTCTTCCTTCTAAACATGCGCATAGTAGTCATTATGAAGATTTTATTAGAGGTGCATTTAATCCATCTAACACTAGAATTTTACGAAATAAGGTTACTCGCGATATTGAAAAAATTATTGGTGAATATAAGTTGAATTTGATTTTCATATTTGATAGCTTGCCTCACAATGTCTATATGTTCGAATATTTGGACGGATTCCCATCATCATAATAATTACATGAGAATTACATGCCATTAAATTGATGATTTTTGGACTTTGCCAAAACTTTTGATTGCATATAGAGAGTTTAATACTCAACATACCGTGTTTAATATTTCGCGCAAAACATCCACTATTTTATATCCGAGTATCATTTAATTAAATCTTTTTTTCAATTTCATTTGATAATGTCGTCGCTAATACGACTAGTTTAGAAAAGTTTTTTTATTCAGCCTTCTATTGGCGGTAAATATTTTCATGTTAGATACATTTTTCATATTTTGAATTTATGTGTTCAAGATGGTTTAACTACATTTAATATAAAATTGGTACGATTAGGAGTGCGGTATTTCATATTGGAAAACATGATTCAGTTGCAAAAAAATGGAAAATATTTTTGAAATAATGGTTTGCATCCAAAATAGTTTTCAATTGATGTGCCAAATCGTTGGAACTCGACTTATAAATTGCTTAATAATTCTTTTGAAAATCGATAAGTACTGTGTGCATTTTTTGCTAATCAAGATGTTGATTTCGTTTTATCTCCCAATGCGTGGGATGATTGTTATAATATGATATCCTTTTAAAAAAAATTTACCTATACCACCGTAACTTTATCCGGTGTTTATTATCCCATCGGCTAGTGCTAGTCGAACAATATAATTAAAAACTTATTTAAGGACTTTTGAATCGGGAAGTATCCCGAAAAAGCCCGATTGAACTAGCGATACTATGGAAAATTATCATTTTTGGTCCACTATATTGGCCAAATTTCAAAAAAGGTACGTGATGTTGGTCATCCTCAACTCTGCTAAGTTGGTCAATTTATCAAAAAAAGGTCCAAAAAAAGCTTGATCAGAGATTTTTGCTGATGTGGCATGATTCACTACTTTCTTATCATTTTTCTTTAATTTTAGTCATTAAGTTGAAGAAAACAAATTGGAGGCAAATTCATTTTGATCCATTATATTGACCATATCTTAAAAAATGTACGTGACATTGACCATCCTCAAACCACATCTGCTAAATTGGTCAATTAATAAAAAAAAGTTCAAAAATAGTCCAATCGAGGTGTTTTGGTGATGTGGTATTATTTTATATTTTTTTCATCAATTTTCTATTATTATAAAATTTAAATTAAAGACAAAAACTTATTTTGCGGTCTTTTTTCTTTTTTTTTTTTTGTTTTCTTTTATCTTTTTGTTAATCTATAATAAAATTTTAATAAATAAAAATTTAATATAAATTATTTATAAATATAAAAATATAATATAAATATTAAAAATATATAATAAATATAGAAATTTTAAAAATCATTTATAAGGGATTTTCTTATATAAATATAAATATATATTTTACTATTTTTAATATTTATTTTATATTCTTATATTTATCTTCGAGTTTTTAATACATTTTTATTAAATGAAATTTTAATAATATAAAGATCATCTAAATTATTATATTAATTTTATAAATTTTGAAGATTTGTTTTATATTGTTATATTTATCACTGATTTTTGTTTATTTCTTTTAATTTGATTAAAAGAAAAGAAAATGAAGGCAAAATAGGTTTATATCATCAATTTAATATTTAAATTTAAGAAATGATAAAATAATATAGAATCATGCCACGTTATAAAAAAATCCGATCAAGTTTTTTTGGACCATTTTGATGAATTGTTTAACTTAGCAGATATGATTTGATGATAACCAATTTCACGTACATTTTCTGTAATGTGGCCATTATAATGGAACAAAATGAATTTTTTTTTATTTTTTATATTTAATTAAATATTTAAATAAAGTAAAAATGATAAGAAAGTATTGAATCACGCCACGTCAGCAAAAAAGTCCGATAGAGATTTTTTGGACATTTTTTTTGATGAATTGGTCAACTTAGCAGACGTTGTTTGATGATGGCCAATATCACGTACCTTTTCTGGAGTGTGCCCAATATACTGAACCAAAAATGATTTTTTCCAAAGATATTGTGTAGTTTTGGTCGAAAGTGACTACTTTCCTACACTCTCTAGGATTGGCAAGGAGGTTCTTGTCGTTCATGTTTCAACAGTTTCTGTTAAACAAGCCTTTAGCATGGGATGCTTTGTGTGAGATGATCGGTAGTCTAACTTATTGCCCAAAAACTTTGAAAATCAAATGTTAATGAATTATTGAGTCAAAGCTGAAAAACGAGAATAAGAACTATAATTGAATGAAGATGAAGGGAGTGACACTATGATACCACTTTTGGAAGCAACACCAACATAGCAATGAATGAACGAAGACCAGTCTCCTCCACTATCTACATAGGTATGTAAGGTAAGTATAAGAACTATGAGTGAGCAGAAAATACTAGGTACCCGGTCCCGGACCCAGAATCGCTTGGGATCGGCCGGGTCCAGTACCGGACCCGGACTCGCTGATACCGGTTCTGATTCCAAATTCTTGGAACCGATTATAACCGATTCCGGTACTGGGTCTAGACTTTCGAGACCCGATACCCGGTGGGACCGATTTCGGGACTGGGTACCCGCTGGTACCGGTTCTTAAATCGGGTACCCGGGACCAAATCTTTAAGTGTATTTTGAGGATTTTCTATGTATTTTGTTGATTTGTGATCTCTTATTATGAACAAGTTTGAAGACTTTGTATTGGTGAATGTTGTGGACTTGTTATTAAATTAGGTATTTGTGGATTTGTTTTCATGAAATTTGGTATTGTAATGTTATATAATTTTTGTAGTAGGAAACTAAAAAAAAATTCTATATTGTAAACTTACTTTTGGTAAATAGGAATAAGCTAATACGATTTCTACTAGAACTTTCTGCAGAGAAAGTCTTGTATTGTGCACTTTATTTTACACAAGACCACAATATAATAGAGAACTAATGTCATGAAGTATACGCTAGCAAATTTATTATTATAAATTTTAAAAAAGAAAAAACTCAAATAAGCACCGGGTACCCGTTTCCAAAAACTTTGGACCCGCCTAGCACCAGTTTCGGAACCGGTTCTCTTTTTTTGAACCCGATTCCAAGCAAATTGACCGGGTACCCAGTTCCGCTCACCCGTAATAAGAACTATGTTAATTTTTGTTTCCTCTACGAAAATACGTAGTTAAATTAATTCCAATATTAAAATTTAAAATTTTTATTTTTAATTTTTAATATATTAGAATTACAATCAAGATTTTATAATATATATATATATATATATATATATATATATATATATTTAAAACTCTTAATTAAAAAAATTCAACTATTCAAACTTTATTTTAAATTTCACATGTATTTATCTCTTTTTTTTATTTAATAAAATCAAAATAACCGTCAATTAAAAAAAATAAAAATAAAAAAAGACAATTTAAAATTGAACCGAAAATTGTCGTAAACCGAAACCAGATTTCGATTTAGGACCGATTCTTTTAAACGATAGTTTGTAATGTCGGTTAAAAAATCAGTTAGTTTTAATAATTTGGACTAGTCTAGATGTTTGTAACATTTTAAGGAGATATTTATAATAGTAAATAGACAATTTCGAGTCTTTGTTGTAATTATTCTTATATATATTGTGATGTTTCAGATAACTCAAGAGCAACTACAGACAAAATTATATGAAGTGTATAAAACAAAATAAAGTTATGTGCTGGCAGGTCCACCACAAATAAATATAGATATTACCACAATTGTGATTGTCTCTCTCTACTCTTCACATGAATCGAAGCCACCAAGATTGTAGACTCAAACACACATAGATACAATTAAGATGGCAGAAAAAATTGATGAGAAGCAACAACATGAAGACAGAATGAAATTGCTAAAGGCTTTTGACGAAACAAATGCTGGAGTCAAAGGCCTAATCGATTCGGGTTTGCAAAAAGTTCCCAAGATTTTCGTGAGACCGTCTGACGAGCTTGCTCAGGAGCTACCAAACAAAAACGGTACCCAAGTCCAAGTTCCGGTGATCGATCTAAGCCATATCCAAGACCCCGAGGGGCGAAAACGGATAGTTGAGGAAGTGAAGATTGCCTCGGAAATATGGGGATTTTTCCAGGTCGTGAATCATGGGATTCCGACAAGTGTGCTCGATGGGATGATCGATGGCATCCGGAAATTCAACGATCAGGATGTCGAGGAGAAAAAGAAGTATTATTCGCGGGACATCAAGCGAAGGGTGAGATTTAACAGCAGCTATGATCTCTTCACATCAAGAACTGCCAGCTGGAGGGATACTTTGAGCATTTCGTTTCCGGGCCTCGATCCAATTGATCACCACGATTTGCCAGCTTCTGCAATGTATCAATTATCATCACTTTGTTATGGAATTAATTTGAAAATTACTTAAATAGTTAATGACCATTTGAAAGAGTTTTTAAGGTTCGTTAAAGTATGAGACAGGGCCGCCCCGACTTCCGGGACTACATACGAAATTATAATTGAGGCTCAATTTGAATTTAATTTTAAAAAAATTTGAGCACATCCGTAAATAATATCGTAAATTATCTTGAACTCAAACATCAATATTCTCGTATTTTTGGAAGCAAAAATGTGACTCATCACATCTCTTTATAAAGAATGATTGAAACTTATAACAAATGAAAAGATTATTTAACTGTTTTTATACATCTAAATAAAAAAAATCACATAATATAATCTTATTAGTGTTAACTACTTATTTCCATTATTCATGAACATCAAAAGTTGATTAGAATGATTTAAAAGGATAATTTACAATAAAAAAAATTTGAAAAAACTAAGATGAAAAATGTTCTGAAAGTGAAATAAAAAATATGAATAATCATTTTCAAAAGATGAAAGTGCAATATAAATAATCGGGATTTCAACTTTCACGGAAGAGGATGGAAAAAAAAAAAAATTTCACATTTTAATATTTTGAATCATCATTTATATATATTTGAATTTGGGCCACTCAAAATTGGGAGCCTGGGCACAGGCCCTCTATGCCTATACTCAGGGTTGACCCTAATATAAGAATTATTTGGATTTTTCTTATTCTTACGAATTTTACATATGTTTTGGGAATTTATAAAAATTACATGAAATCTCATGTCTAAAAATAGAATTTGGTGGTGGGATTAGAAGTGCAGAAAATTCGGTCAAATTACAAATTCAAATTGTTATATTAAATATCCTATAAAATTCAAAATATCTCAAATTAATATTTTGAGATTTGTTTGTGAATTATGCGGTTTTCAAAGTTATATGCGCTAATATAATTATCCTATTTAAAAAATATAATATAAAAAATAGAAGCACGACAATAATATAATTAAAAGTTTATTTGCACGATGAAGAATCATTCTTTCTCTCAAAATTCTTTTATTAATATAATATTTTGCGCTATGAACTACTTATAAATATAGAATCTCTTTTACCTAATCAACGTAGTTACAGACTATCATTAACTACTTTTCTAACTATTTTTTTTATTTTAAAAATCCCTTAAACTCCCTCCCTTCAAAGGGTAAAAGATAATTCCTAAGACCGTGAACAAATAGAAATCTTTTTAACTATTTCAATACTCTTGCATAATACTGTAATATCAAATAATTCTAACTATAAAATATTAAGTATTCAAGTATGCTTATATGTTTTTTATTGCTTAGAATCAAAATTCTTTTTATAATGAAACCTATCGATTATATTTACTAAACATAAGTCGGTTTCCTATAATCAGTTAAACTCAAGTAAAGATCACGAAAGAGTAATCTTATACACACCTGCGAAATTAGTTAAATTAACATTTACATTCATAATAATGAGACAGCATACAATTTAAACTAAACTGTACTTAGTCTCCCCAAAGCTTAATGTCTTTGACCACTAAGGTTACTTGCCAATAGATCTGTTTTAGTTACATATCAAAACAAGTAGAAATATCCAAGGTACTGCTGGGAAAATTGAATTTGGTAAAATTATATATGGTAGCTTTGATCAAATATTTCAAATGTAAACGGGTCGTTAATTGTGTAAACGAACGTCAAATTGTTAATCTACGTTTCGAGTAGATTATGGTGGTATATTTACTTTCACAAATCCATTTTTGGGTGAGTGAAAAGTCAATGACCAAGGTTGGACATTTGGAAGGTAATGAGGGTAAGGAATTTCCTAAGTTGATAGGAAATGTCCTATATATGAATGGTATTCATTATTTTGTGGAAATCAAATTATTAGAGATGGTGGACCGCAAACTATTTAATTCCTTGGGCATTAATTAGTTTGGGCCTCTTCTGGAAGTTTTTCTAAGTCTTTCTTATTGAGCAAGATAAGGAAATTGGCTTGTATTAGGAATCCTAATTCCTATAGATTTCCTACCTTGTTTAAGGGTCCCTCATATCTATAAATACCAACTCCCACATAGTGTAAAAACACTTTTTGCATACATCAAAATACGTTTCTAAGAGAGCTCTCGCATACATGTCATAATCCTACCTGCCTCACGCATCATATAATTTGCAGTTAGGATTTGCTCAGTTGTCTGCCCAATTCTCGTTCGCCAGGTTGACTGGATTGTCTGCTCCGTCCAGCTCCGCGTCGTTGTATCTTGGGAGTTGCTCAGTTGTCTGCCCAATTCTCGTTCGCCAGGTTGACTGGATTGTCTGCTCCGTCCAGCTCCGCGTCGTTGTATCTTGGGAGGTTCATTGCTATCAAACCGTGAGCACACTTTTTGCATACATCAAAACACGTTTCTAAAAGAGCTCTCGCATACATGTCATAATCCTATTTGCCTCACGCATCATATAGTTTGCAGTTAGGATTTGCTCAGTTGTCTGCCCAATTCTAGTTCGCCAGGTTGACTGGATTGTCTGCTCCGTCCAGCTCCGCGTCGTTGTATCATGGGAGGTTCATTGCTATCAAATCGTGAGCACGTAGTACGGGGCAATAAGAATCTTAAGGAAAGAGTTCGCTCGCCTCGACGGTTAACTTTTCCTTTTGTTTCGTTATTTAATTATATTATATATTTATAATATATTTGCTCGATTGCGTTAGATCTGTTAGTTCGATTATTTCCCAATATTATCGCAATATATTACCTGTTTTCCCAATAGGTACTTAAGTACCATCACCAACACAGCAAAAAAAAATAAAAAATACACACACACACAAACAGACTCACCCACATAAACACACTCACACATCAGATCTCACTACATTATCACTCAAAATAAATTAATATCTTGGACCTGATCCTTCATTCAGCAGGCAACTCAATCAAAAGAATTTGAAGTAGCTTCATCTGGCTACTCATCTTCCTCATCCAGTAATCCAACAACAACATGCTTACTCTTACATTTTCCTATTCTCCTTGTGCCTTTGTTCTTCATCTAGTAGCCTTGGTTTGAGCAACCTACTGAAAACTCTAGAGGTACACCACACACTTGTGTTACAACAGTGTTAGTGACTGTTAATGACATCAAAGATGAAGTTACATCAGGTTCAAGTGTAACGTAGTGTTAGTGACATCATCAAAAACAACATTGACAGACTCCATGATAGTTTCAGTTCTAATATTATAAACCATGTATGCACGACTGTTATCAAAGTAGCCAAGGATCGACCTGCACCACTTTTGAATCAAACTTACCAAGTTGATCCCTATTATTACAAATGTAGCATTAACACCACCTCCCCCCCCCCCCCCCCCCCACACACACACACACACACCAAAAAAAAACAAAAAACACGTGAAGATGCTTCATACTAGGAGACTTGCATTTTCAGGTCTTACAAGGAGTAATTCTAATAACTTTGAAAAGGTACAGTCGGTTGATGAGATAACATGCAGTATTTACAATTTTAATCCACCATCGTGGTGACATGTTCTGGGAGATCAGTACGACTCATGCCATTTCCTGCAATTTACGATTCTTTCACTCTACAACACCATTTTGTTGTGGAGATTTAGAGGCAAAAATTCATGAGATATGCCATTTGAATCAAAAAACTCAACAAATGATGCATTATCGAATTCTCTCCCATGATCACTCCTAATTTTACCAATTTTTTTTTTCATTTTCAACTTCCAGGCAAAGAGTTTTGAACGATTCAAGTTATTTTGATTTTTCCTAATGAGATCTATCCAAATATATCTAAAAGAAAATCTACTATCACAAGAATATATTTCTTACCAGTCTATGTACGGCAACTCAAGAATCTTTTTTGTTTAACTTTATGAGGAGCACATTTCTGTTTACCTTTCTCACAAGGTTTGCAGACCCGTTTTGTTTCTCCTGGAGTTTTGGAATTTCACGAACAACACCTGAATCGGACAGAGTAAAACAAATGTGCATAGTCAATATGGCCTAATCTTTTATGCCATAACTCAGTATCAATCAGCTTAGTCGAGTGACATGTAAGTTCATGCTTAATCAAATAGTAGTTGTTAATTGATCAAGCCCTGTAAGAACATTCTTATCCAAACCTTGTCAGACTCAGGACACTTATCCGTGGTAAACATGACATTCAAACCTTGATCACACAATTAACTAATTCTTTAGAATATTGATTTTCAAATCTTCGACAAGAAAAATATTCTCAAGCTTTGTTAAGCCTTAAAAATCCAAACATCCAATAACTATGACCTTAGTACTTACACCATTACTAAAATCTACCACAGAATTTGACACATATATTATTGGGGACTTCTACGGTGCCTTCACGATACCATTCCCCACTTAGTGGGGTGCATTTACAACCATTAGATCAATTTTAGGTTTTTTTAGATTAAGAGATCTATGGTTGTAAATGTAGGGGGGGTGGGGCCATGGTGCCCTTAAAGGCACCGAAAAATTTTCCTATATTATATTAGAAAGATATGACTTGACTCCAGTCATGTGCCTAGAACTACTATCAAAATATCATTCACCTTTCAAACTTGTTTTCAAGTCTAGCACGGATATTAACCATCTATATTTATCTTTAATTACCCAAATATCTTTCTAAGCGTGGTTTTTCAAATCAACTTTCAGTTTACACCACTGGAATTCCATGCATGTACATTATTTGCATACAAGCCACGATGGATTGTATACACTTTGGACGAATGTGACCAGGAATTCCATAGTAGTGACAAATAAGAAAAAAATGTTAATAAAGACTTTTAGATGTTGTTTCATGATATGGGGTGGGGAGTGTGTGTTCTTACATTTTGAATTGACAAAGGGTACATTAGTTTTAACAAACTTGATATCATGACCAGATTTAGAAGTTTTACCTTTAAAATTAATACCATGTTTGTCATACCTTTTGCCCATGTTGACCAACTTGTCTAGACTTCCCTTACCTATATTCAGCTTCAGAAGCAACTAATTTGCTTTTGCAAGCTTATTAGGTTTCTGAATATGTTCATGTTGCATGAACCTCAACCATGCCTTCTTGCAACTTGATTACTTTGGACAATTATTTTTTAGAGAAAGAACTTCCTTATCTTTTTCTCGTGCAATATTCTGCAACCAAATAGTTTAGTTCTAAAAGATTCGATTACCTGATGCTTTTCTGATGCTTTTCAATGCATACCTGCTTGGACAGAATCTGTTCATGTTCAAAGAGTGTGAGTTTGGAATAAGCTCTTTCTAACTCAACTTCTTGATTTTGAGCCTCAACGTGATAAGTTGAAAGTTTATCATTTATTTTGGAGCTTTCGTCACGTAAAGTCTGAATTCCACCACGCAGGTACATGAATTCACCCACCTGTTATTCTGATTGGAGTTTGAATAACTCAAAGCGTATGTCTTTAACAATCTTCCCTATTTGGATGCCCATCTCAATGGCAAGCTTATGTATGCTCATATCTTCTTCACTAGGACCTATAACTTCATTATCAGAACTGTTAGAATAATATAGAAGAACTCATACCTTTATCCAGCTACGCTAACTCCAGCTATTTTGGAGAAAAGATCTTCTATGCCACGAACCCGGAAGTTTGTCACGAACTCTGGATTCATGCGTTCTTCGAGGATGGATGATATACTTTTATGAAAACCGATCTAACTTGCATAGAATTGCTGTGAGGGCTCTAAGGTCTCCGTGTCTGAATGTCGTCCCGTAGGTTAGGTTCTTAGCCTTTTTGTAGCATCTAAAAACCCTTCTATTGGCCTGGTAATTGAAAGATCTTTTAAAATCCCGAGTTTGCAGCACTCGCGTCCGGCCGGATGGTCTATAGAATCCGCAGGATGGAGTCTTTATCAGGTAATTCGGTCGGATGTCAGATCCATCCGACCGGATATGAGTCCAGCAGGCCAATCCGGTCGGGACATCTGGCCGGATGTTATTTGGTGGGTCAATCCAGCCGGATGTCAGATCCATCCGACCGGATGAGTGTCCTTGTGGCTACTTCTTCGTGCTGACTTTCCCTTCCTTGCCTCTCGATTCTCGTAACGGTTTATGAGCTTTATCTTCTCGAAATCCAGGGCTCGTCTAGCGCTCTAGTTACATGAGAAAACACAGAAGTCATCTCAAAAGGACCAATTATCAATCGAAATATCAGAAAGTTAAGTAAAAAGCTGTAGAACGCAAGATTATGCAAAATAGCCTAATGTTAACCCGAAAAATATAACAAAACGACTCAAACATGGCTCGAAACATATACACAACTCATAACATATACGTACGAATCAAGTTTAGAGATCACCAAGTAAGTCATCGAGTCCAAGGGTTACATTGGCATAAATATTTCCAATGACGTAATCTTCTCACGAAATCTCTTGGGTAGGGTTCTCATGATTTTCTGAATCTGCTTGGCTTCTGAAATCTCCTCACCAAGCATGAGGCTTTGATTCATAATATCACAAAACTTGGCATAGTACATCTTAAAATGACGTTCTAGTGATTTTCTAGTTTAATGTGATGTGGTGCACTTGACAATCATCTTGTGACGTCTTTGATCAATATAAGTAAGAATGACATATGCTTCTTCCTCCACCTTGTCAAAATTGGACCAAAGTTCTTTAGGTTTGAGAACATATTCAGCGGTACATCTTCTTTAGAAGCTTTCTCTTGATCTCTTTAGAAGTTGTTTCTTTGTCCTTTTCTTTCACCTTAGAAACAACAAATGTAATTTCATACATCATGGGATGAGTTCTACCTCTCTGTGCATGTACCTTTACCAAGAGAGCAAAGATAGTTATCATGAACTTCCAACACGAAGATTGGATCCATCTAGAAACGGAGGTCTTGACATCAATCCGTGATTGTGGTTCATGATCGCCCCTCCTCGCAGTCCACTTGATCTTTATCCTGTAAACAATAGAAACATTGAACTATTTCCAATTGAATTATGCGGTTATTAAAGGTATATAAGCTTATAATTATCATATGTTAAAACACAAAATAAAATCGCAAGCAAACTATAATATAATTTAAGATTATTTTCATGAAAAATAATCCATATTCCTCTCAGAGCTTTTTCATTAATACAATGTTTGCCTTGTGAAATACTTGAACTTACAAGTATAGACTCCATCTTACCCAACCAACGTAGTTACACACTATCATTAAGTACTTTTCTAACCAACGCCTTTTTATTTGAAATAACCCTACGTACTCCCTTCGAAGGCTAAAAGATACTAATCCCTAGTAACTTGAACAAATAGAGAAATCCTAACTATATATTTCAATACTCTAGCAGAATACTGGAATTTCAAAATGATCCTGACTATAAAATATGAAGTATTCGAGTATGCTTATATGCTTGTTACAAGTCAGACTCAAAGTTCTTTTTATAATGAAACCTATCTAACTATATATTACTAAACATAAGTCGATTTCGTTGGGTAAACAAGTTTTTTCATGGGCCGATTGCATGGGCCCAACTTTTAGCAAACCGCCTTCCATTGTGTGATGAATCCTACGCGGATTATGTTTTCTTTTTCTTTTTCTCTACTTGCATGGACTTCTGAAAACTTAATGGCTTGTTGACTTTAATTCAATTTGGACTTACCATGTATTTCAAATATTCACCAGATCTCCATTATTCATGTATCTTGATCCTTCCATAACAGTCAATCTTATCCCCTTCCTTTGCAAGACGCGTATAACTCCATCTGCCAATAAAAGAGATAAACACATCTTTTCCTAAACAAATAAATAAAATATAATATAATGTTTGAACTCCTTTTTAAGGTTCATTTTTTGTCTTGTTAAGTCTTAGATACTTGAGACCGATGTAACTTCTGAGTAATTTTTCGAATGATGCAAATTTCCATTTTCTCACTGTATGCACTTTTAAAATATTATACTATTAAAAATTTCAATTAAAAAGACATTAAAAATCTCTGAAATGTCTTTAAAGTGTTAAATGAACACACACTCTGTGCATGTGTCTCGCGTGACACAATCCAATCAGTTAAAAAAAATAGTCAAATATGTGTTGCACGGACTAAATTGAAAATTTGAATTTGAATAGGACTATAAGTTAACCTGCTTTTATGTACATAATTTACAGGGAACCAACTCTGGAATACTCAAAACATGTTGAGGTATTGGGTAATATTCTGCTGGGACTATTATCCGAGGCTCTGGGACTTGAAACTGAGCACCTGAAAAATATGGAATTTTGTGTGGGACATCGGATACACGGTCACTATTATCCACCGTGCCCAGAGCCTCAACTGGCTATTGGGACAACTAAGCATTCTGATCCTGGATTTCTTACAATTCTTTTGCAAAGTCAAGGTATTAACGGTCTCCAGGTTTTGTATCAAGGCCAATGGATTGATGTTGAACCTACCCCTGGAGGTTTAGTAATTAACATTGGTGATCTTCTCCAGGTCCGTTTTCTTCTCGCACTAATTTACAATTTAGTCCTTTAGCACTAATTGTCCACATCCACGGGTTAGGCTGAAAAGGTGGACACGTTTTTCTTGCAACATTTCCAATTTTCGACTATCAAACGATTGGAATTGAGAGTTTAATTACAAAGCTCCTTTGCAAATCGTGATTTCTGCATTACCATTATTGTCAACACGTACCAACAAGAAGTGCAATTTAGCCTTCTTCCTTAAATGGAAAACTATTACACATTTTTGTCTATATTACTTTTGTTTGTCTGTTACATAATTTGGCAAGCCCTTCTAAATCAATTCCAACCTTTCGTAGCTGGTATCAAACGGGAAATTCAAAAGCAACGAGCATAGAGCGACATCTAATCACCTCGGACCAAGAATCTCGGTGGTATGTTTTTTCTCTGGACCTTTGCACATAAATTGGGCCAAGGTTTATGGGCCCATTAAGGAGTTATTATCAGAAGAAAATCCCCGTATTTATAAAGATGTTGTATTGGGTGATTATCTTTCTAAGTTCCTAACTACCGGTCTGGACAAATATCGTGCTCTTGATTATTACAAGGTGTGACAATTCATGCCGACGCCTATATATGGTCTGATGTATTCACATGATATTTGTGATAATAGTCTTGGTTAATTATTCAGATTTTGAAAAGTAGACTCGATTCTACTGTCAACTTACCCATCAAAAGTTTGTCAAGCTAGCTTAACGCATTATCTCACTAATTGGGCAGGGACCAATTAACTATGCTATAGCATGATGTAAATGCTTACAATAATAAATATTTATTATTGTGTTGGTTATCATAAATGTGTGTATGCGAAGTATGTGTTTGCGTATGCATTTGATTTTATGAGTTTATGTAAAGTTTTCGCATTTGTAAAAAGTAGACAGGTATATAATATAAAAGCCTAGCTACAATGAAGTTTTAGAGTTATTATATATCATTAAATTTGAACAATTTAAGAAAATTTTGGTAGAGAAATTCCCATTAAAATAAATCATCCAACACTCATTTGTGATAAAATAAAGTTCAGAGCTTGGAGAAGTGAGATAAAATATTTAAGTTTATGACCCATCTTTGAAGGAATGGGTTAGTACCACACCTTCTGGATAAGCAAACAAACTAATGTACACAAGGTGTAGACTTCCGTTAAATATTTATACCTTTCGAAAAAAATATACTGTATTTATATAGTGAATGCCATATATATGGTCAAACGTATATTTTTTTTGAATAAAATACACATACATATATATATATATATTATAATTTTTTACTGTAAAAATATATATATATATTTTAACTGTGACGACTTAACGAAGATCCTCTCTTACCGTTAGTGTACAAGCATGACCTCACATGAATAACTTCACTCGAACCTTGGAATTCAATTATTAGAAATGTACATATTTCAAGAAATATATATTCCCATCATTTGTTCTATCTATCATACTTCCTCCGTCCCAAAATGATGGTCCTACGGTTGGTTTCACACAAATTAAAAAATGAGTAGTTTATATAGTTAAGTCATTAATTTAGTTAGTATTTTTCAATTATACCCTTCTTGAATTTATTAATATCAATTAATAATTATAAAAATCAGTGTTGGAATTAGTATATATATTATTGGAATAGTAAGATTTTGCATTGTAATCATTAATTCTCAACTTACGAGGTAGAAAACTAGTATTTCAAGAATATTAATTAAGGGTATGTGTGGAAATGAAAATTTAATGATATGTTAAATATAGTAAGTATAGAATACTAGTATTTCAAGAATATTAATTAAGGGTATGTGTGGAAATGAAAATTTAATGATATGTTAAATATGGTAACTGGACTATCTTTGTGGGACGGACGAAAATGAAATATTGGACTATCTTTGTGTGACGGAGGGAGTAATTAAAAAAAATTGTCACATTCTATATGTTGCATTTACATTTTCAAAAGATAACTATTATTACATTTTACTCTTTCAATAAAACTTGCATTTACATTTTCAAAAATAACTATTATTACATTTTACATTTTCAATAAATTTAAGGTTATTTTACTCTTTTTACCCATACATTTATTATTTCACACTTTTAATTATTTTTAATAAAAGAATATTGATGTCATTTGAACCTATAACTATAACACCAATTATTATTTTTAATTTTCGTAAAATTATCAATTACAACATATTAAATAACGAATTAATAAGGTGTATAGTACTAAACTTGCAAGATTGAAATCCACTTGTATACATATGATTTGACTAAAAAAAAAAGAACAAAAAAGGTACAAATGGCCAACTTTGATCTTTTCTTCACCATTCAATCACCTCAATTTGTTTTGCCACAATTAGGCTAAATTTTATTTAATGAATTATAAAGACAAATTGTCTTTATTACCCTGTGACCAAATTGAAATTAAAAACAGAATTTAAACAAATATGTATTGTTTATTTGAACGATCGGATGTTTCACCCCAAAAAGATGATGAGAATGCCCAGTTCTGAAAAAAAAATCCATTTAAAATACCTAAATTACTCTTAAATTTTAAATACTCAACAGGTAATTTATCATCTTTGCCCCCTTCATGTTCTTCCTGTTGCTGATATCGCATGCTTCGCCACCCAAAACAAGGCCATCGGATCAAGATCTACCATTTAAGAAGATAAAAAGAAAGAAATGTGGTACTAAATTAGATTTTTAACATAAAATACATGTTCGAAAAATTGATTTGATCATTCTTTTCTAAGAAAAAAAACCCTTTTAATACGGCATCAAATGTCGGCTCGGCCATATATGATAAGAAAGTTGATAAACAGGTCGCAGAATAAGGTAAGTAGACTCTAACAAGTCCCCAATGTGGTGAGAAGGTAACAAAAGAGATAGAAGGTTTTAGGTACCGATGTATAAAGTTATTATGGTAATATGTTAATATGTCTTATAGTTAAATATAGTTTTAGGCCTCGGCAGGTCGGTAACATGGTAATAATAAGATTTTATGGCTATTATGGAGTAATGGAAAGTAAGAATTTTAGTATGAGAATATTTCCTTGTTATGGAAATTGTGTACAATTATAATATTTAATTCCATCTTAGTAAGAATTCCTATTGATTGTTGGACAAGTCTAAATAGTTTTACAAGTAGCGGATTCAAGGCCTTATTTTAGAAATTTAACATAATTGTTATCATAGGACATGAGACACACGATTAATGGAGAAATATTTATCATGGATCATGAGAACATGTGATTAATGGAGAAATAAATTCTTCTTGTTGCTCTTGTTTTATATAAATTATGAGGTTACTAGATTAAGTATCGAAGGACCTACACTGCAATTGTCTGTTTTTGAGTTTTGTTTTGCAGGTCGCTCGAGTTCGATAAGGAAGTTCGAAGTGCAACAACCACTTTTTTGGTGAGTCAATCTTTTTAATCGCATCACCTGTCACTACCACCCATTGGGGGAGCCATTGCAAGTGAGCTACGACATGGAAAGGTTTGGGTGCTGAGTGGTGGTCAGAGGTTTGGGCGCTTGGAATTTATGAAGTGTTGAGTGGTGGTAAAAATAAAAAGAAGAAGGCTCAAGCTTAGGCTACCATGCCCTGTGATAGGAATAGGAAAAAAAAAAAAAAGAAAGAAGATAAATGCGCTCACAAGCTCCCATGGCCGTCGTTTCTAAGTGTGTGTGTGAGATGCAGGGTTAATGGTTAATTTTGGTACTTTTATAGTTTTGAGGTGTTTTCATCAATTATTGGTGGTGTTAATGTCTGCACTATTATTTAGACCTAAAATATACTCTCCGTTTATATATATATATATATATATATATATATATATATATATATATATATATATATTAGGGGGAATTGCCAAATACTCCCCCTAGAAAAATGTGTTTGTCAAATACCCCAATTAGTTTTAGAAAATGTCAAGTACTCCAAACACAATTGTACAATTACCAATTTGGCCTTTCTTCCCATCAAAATTCACTTATTTCTCGCCATCGAATCAGACCTAATTCGCCTTCCTTCATCGCCTTCAATTCTTGCGCCCAAATCCGCCTTCATCGCCTTCAATTCGTGCACTCTCTTCACCACCGCACAACACACGGTACCTCAACACCGCCTCACCGCCTCACCACACAAGTTGACTGCCACAAACCTCCGAGAACCGGCACCGTCAAGAAAATCTGAGGTAAGTGCATCGAATTTGGGCCTAAAAAATACTCAGTGTTTGAGGGGTTTATGATGAATTGATGATTTGCACCATTACTCGGATATCCTTTTTGTGCTTCTTTTGCGTGGATTTTGTGAAGCTAGGGTTAGGGTATGGATTGTATTATATTAGAGCTTTGATGTTGCACAAATAGTAGTCTGGTTGATGCACGCAGACATCTAATTGAAGTCCAATTTAGATTGTTCTTATGAGGATGTTAACTATGGTTGAAACTTAACTAGGGGTTACAATTTGGGTCAGTATTGGGTATGCCTGTTTGCGTGAAATGTTGCTATTCAATATCAAGGACTTTGGTCCAGTCCAGTTATTTATTGATTCATGTAAATACACAGCCCGGGTCCAACCCGAATTAACACGGCCCTAATCGTTAAATGCCTGTTTGATTTGATTTTGATTTGATTTGACTGGGGATGACAATTTTCTGGGAATGGAGAATCCGATACCCTAATCTGACCAAATCTGAATGGATGAGGATTTCGAAAAATCTTTTGACATCTGTTTGAACTAATATTTTTTGGAATCCGTAACCGATGTGTACATTTCTAATGGTTCGGGGATTTGCAAATCTCTTTGTCTGTCAAATGTCTGTAGTGGGGTGTGATTCATTTGTTTTTTCTACGAATATGGTTGCTATYGCATGTGAGATTGATTGATTTCTGCCATTTTCTTTTGACTTTAAGTGGAACAGGCCCCCCTCAATAAGAAGGCTAAAATTTGAGTTTGTGTTAAAAATGCGTACAAAAGAAATGGCCCAAAAAAAGGCCCAAGATCTTGATGTTGGGGAGAACGAAGGAGGTTCGGGAAAAAAGCAGCAGCATCTGGAGAAGAAGAAGAAGAAGAAGTCAGCTGCGAAGAAGAAGAAAAGCCCCGCCGTCAAGGATAATGAAGCTCCAACCACCCTCCCGCTGGTGAAGGAGAAGAAGTCAGCYGCGAAGAAGAGGAAGCATGCTGTTGAAGAAGGCGACAAAGTAGAAGTTGAGGAACCGCAAAAGAAGCAACGAAAGTGAGTATTAGTTATTGTACTGTAGAGTATCTGTTTTTGTGCTGTCTGGTATTGGTATTGATTATTTGTGGTATCGGGTCTTATTATATATTATCTAGTGCTTTTTCTAGTGTTTGTAAATATGTTGTTTTTATTTTTTGCAGGAGATATGACTCGGATTTTGTCATCCACTGCAAACCTAATGGTTTGTGCAAAATCGTTGGCAGTTTGAAGCCTGTCCAGAAGGAAGGTGTCAAGGCTGTTGGTTTTGGTGGGATGCTGCGTGTTTCGGGTATAAGTGTCACCAAAACGAAGCTTATACGCTGGCTTGTGGAACGATTCAACGGGCGCAGCTGGATGCTGAAAATAAACAACATGAACAGTTTTGCAGTCACTGCGGACGATATATGTGACGTGTTCATGTTGCCAAATGGAGGGCTGGATGTAGTGAGAACGGAGGTAAAGAAAGATGCTCCAGACAGTAGAGGCCTCTTGGTTGAGCGGGAGGCGAAGTATGGGTTCAAGCGCACTGTGAGCTTGATTGATATGAAAAGGATTCTCGAGACAAAGTTTGGTGATGCAGGGGGCCCCGACTTCCAATGCCTCTTTGTTTTTTATTCCATTTCCTCTTTCCTGGCCCCGGTTTCAAGTCAAAAGATGGATTGGGGGCTTCTCGACTGTGTTGGTGATGTGGGAAAAATAGATTCCTACAATTGGTGCTCATATGTCCTCGACCGACTCTACAAAGGGTTTGATACCTTCCGTGCGAGCCCCACACCGAAGAATATAAGCGGTTGTGTGCTTGTGCTTCAGATCCTCTACTTTCACAGGCTGAAATGGAAGGGGCGCGCCGAACCGTCCTCACTGCCTTTGATTCAGCACTGGACGACAGAGAAGTTCACGCAACGAATGTGTGAAGAACTTTCTGCTGGAGATTGGGGGCATGGCGAGTGGATGATGAGCATGTACCCTATTTCATCCACGGTCGAGGGAAAGAGCGAGGGAAATGTAGATGGGGCGAATGATGAAAGAGATGAGGTTGAAGAAAAGAAGGGTGAAGGAATGGGCGATGGTTGTACACAAGTTGAACCAACCAAATTCATACAGTTTGAATTGATGGCTGGTGAAATGGACGATGAGGAGATAAGAAGAGTAGCGCAAGACGTAAGTTGTGTTGATTATTATCCTGTTGAATTTATTTATTTATTTAATATTTGGGTTAACTAGTACTAACTCTAGTGTCTGCATTGTAGGATACTCATGAGGCGATTCTCCTTTTGAAAAGAGATATGGGTATTGTGAGCCGTGTCCATCAGAGACGATTGCTGGAGTTGGCACGGAATATTAAGGAGAAAGATTGTCGAGAATATGTTCCCGGCGATACGACTGAAAGCCAGAAGTTCTGGTCCGATGAACAAGTGGTCCGCCTGTGTGATCAAATCGAGGCGAACCATAAACGGATGCAAGAACTCACAAGTGCAGTTCCTATGCCTAGCTTTGAACTTTTGACGCCCGAACGGGGATATAAAATGGATACTGAGACAGAAGCGGCAGTTGAAGAACTGTACAGAAGCGAGGAAGCGGCGTCGGCTGGAATTCCAGGTGAAAGTGAGGAAGCGGCGTCGGCTGGAATTCCAGGTGAAAGCTCCATCAAGTCTTAATCACTTTCTATATTTATGATGTATTGGTTTTCTGTTTGTGGAGTATGTGTTTTTGTGCTATGAAGTATTGGTTTTCTGTTTGTGGAGTATGTGTGTTTGTGCTATGAAGTATTGGTTTTCTGTTTGTGGAGTATGTGTGTTTGTGCTATGAAGTATTGGTTTTCTGTTTGTGGAGTATGTGTGTTTGTGCTATGAAGTATTGGTTTTCTGTTTGTGGAGTATGTGTGTTTGTGCTATGAAGTATTGGTATTCTGTTTTGTGGAGTATGTGTTTTTGTGCTATGAAGTATTGGTTTTCTGTTTGTGGAGTATGTGTGTTTGTGCTCTGAAGTATTTGTGTGTTTTTTTTAAATTTTACCAGATGATTCTTGGCCTGTAAGGGAGAATAGTGATTTCAAATGCTTATTTATGAGGAAGTACATGAAGTCATCTGGTGACATGAGTCGGAAAGAGAAAGACGTTGTTGAGTACTGTCTTTCCCATCGAAGCTTATCTGAAAAAATGTAAGTAGAATATATATGCCGATCTAAAAATAAAATAATTTTACTTTTGTGTTTATTAATTTTTTTTCAGGGAGAAACCGAATGTTTTCGCGCATCACTCTGAATACTCTTTCTTTATTACTGTTGATGATATTGCAACATTGAATGATGGTCGCTTTGTGAGCACTACCGTAATTGACGCATGGGCATTGATGCTGAATAAACGGGGGGTAGCAATTGTTTCTATATGAACACTCAACACTCTGTAAGTTTTATTAAGTAGAGTGTTTGTGATCTTGTTTTTTCTTCCTTCTTTTCTATTACTGTGCATCATATTGAAAGAAAAAATGATTGATATTACAGCTGTACCTGCACAATTTGGTCACTGGAGTCGAGAGAGAAGTCGATTTTGCTAAAAGAGTGAGAGGTTGTTGGGATCATTGGGCGAAAAACATGGGTGATTCTGTAATTTGGGATTCATTCGATTTTRTAAGTATTACATATTCTAATGTAGAATATGAGTGGAATGTTTGGGTTAGTTTGGTTATATTTTGATAATGATCTTTATTTTATTTATGTTCTGATTCACATTGGTTTGTTCCCCAGATTTTTGTTCCTATTTGGATTGCAGAACACTTTTTTGCTGTTGTTGTCAACCTTGTGGAGCAAAAAGTGCAAAATCTGGACAATATGACGCATTCAAAATTGAAGAATGTGTTGTATGAAAATCTACAGAATACTGTGGTAAGTTATCTGGATCATATTTTAGACTTTTTTTTCAATTGAAGGCAAATGTATATGTGTGAGTATAATTTCAGATTGAATTTTTACAGAAAACCCAAATGGCTATTTTCCTTGAAGAGAAAAAACACCCGAAAGCAGGCGATATTGAGCAGTACATTATTGAAGATGTTCGTTTCGCGTGGAAGGGATGTGCTCGGGCCAATGGGGACTGTGGTATCTTCCTTATGAATCACATGGAATTTTTTAGGGGACATCCCTATGAAAATCCAAGTTTGAAAAAAGTAAGTACACTTGTTATACATAAGTTCCGCTTTTAATTTGAAAAGGATAGGTAAATTTTTTTTTGTGTGTGTGTTTTTTGTAGCGTGAAGAGAGACGTTTGTTGAGAGCCAAGTATTGTGCAACACTTCTCTTGAGTGATGTCAATCACATGAGGAATCAGTTGAAGAAAGATGTACTCGATTTCTCCAATTTCAGGAAGTAGAGGAGTTGGCCATGGGHAGAAAAACATGTCTTGGTTCTTGTGCGTTTTCAAGGAAGTAGAGGAGTTGGAAGTATTTGTGAATTTTTTAGCCTTTGACATGTTAGGTCTCTGCACGTACAATTATTGTAGTGTTTTGCAAGTTTTGAAATGTAAAATGTGGATGGTATTAGGTTGTGCATACCAATGTGTTGGTTCTTGTGCTGCGAGGTATCGATATTTGTAATACAATGTAGGGGTATTTCAAACCTAATGACATGTGTTGGTGTTTAACATGAATAGCTTAGCTCCTTTGCTTATTTCTTTTTCTCTTCTTTCCGCTCTGTATTTCTTTCTTAAGTGGTAGGTGACATCGTAAGAAGTATTAGGTTTTTTTTACACTGCAAGAAACCAATACTCCCGGACACAATAACCAATACTCTTCTGTCCAGAAACTAATACACTAACCAAGATGCTAGTGTTTGTAATGCAATGTGCTAGTTTTTCACATGAGAAGCCTAGATACCCTGCTACATTCGTTAACACACGATAAGGTATTGATTTATGAGCAACGTGTATCTATAAAGTTTGTAATAACGAAGTATTAGTTTTGTTACATTGCAAGAAACCAGTACTCTTGAACACAATAACCAATATACCCCTTCCAGAAACCAATGCTCTAATCAAGATACCGTCTGCGAATAGTAAAAAAACACCAAGAAAAAATAGAATCTATATACAGTGATGTTGAAGAAATCACATTTCAAATAAAAAAAATAAATATAACAACATTTAAGCAAGCGGTTCGGTGCACGATTTTCTATTATGATTGCCGACCTTTCCACATCTACCGCATGTCATAGATCGTGGGATATGTTCTCCTTGAGATGGTATTCTCTTCCTTTTAGGTCTTCCAGGAGGCCTCCTCGTTTCTGGTGGGATAATCAAGGCACTGTCCGGAGGGGCTTCAGGTTGGTCAAACATTGAAACGGGGTGAAGGGGTGCTGAATACGACTTTATGTAACTAAAAGCATGATAGAACCCATCAACGAAGAGTTGCATAGGTCTACCTTCAGTCAAAATGCATGCTATCGCGTGTGAACATGGTAAACCGGTGATTTCCCATTGTCGGCAAGTACACGTTCTGTCCAACAAATTGACAACAACAGAGGGAACACACTGCACCTCATAAATTGAAGCATATGACCCAACAACAATCCATGTCCTGGCTTCATCAATGAGCGCCGTCAGTTTCTTCTCAATAGATGGACAAAATATGTTGGTCCAATTCTGGCAACTAGCTCGCCTATCTAAGAAAGAAAATAAAGTAGTGATTTCATACTTGATTATATTAGAAAATATAAATAATTAGAAAACTAACCAAGGAAAAACCTATAGCAAAGCAGGCCAGCAAACACATAAACTGCAGCGGTAAACCCAATACTAAACAGAACAAAAACCAATACTAAAAAAAACTATTAATAAATCAAATAATAAAAACTGTTGCATACCAAAAAACGATTTCATCATTTTCACCCTGATGGAGTTGATCAGAGCTGTTATTGGGAGATGTCTTGCATCAAGGATCCAATTATTGAAAGATTCTGCTGCATTAGAGCTCATCTCTCCATATCTCTGCCCCGTAAAAAACGCATTCGCCCAGTTGCAAGGATTAATATTTTCAAAAAAACTTTGTGCCGTGCGTCCACCTTCCGTCAATAGATCTGCCATGTTCTGTTGATAACCTTGTACCGTGGGGGCGTATGCACAATTCATAAGAAGCCATACCATCCTATTTCGCAAGCTCTTACTCGCCCTCCTACCACTGAATTTGTCCTTCAAGTTGTTCTTCAAATGGTTTAGACAGTATCCGTGTGGGTAGTCTGGGAAGATCTGGCTCATGGCATCAAGCAAACCGGGGTTTCGGTCTGAAACAAAAGTCACCACACGGGTTGGCGGAATAATCTCCCTCAGGTTCTTCAGAAACCATTTCCAATTTGCAGCATTCTCCGAATCGACAACGGTAAAAGCTAAAGGGTACAAACCTGCACAGTAGATTTGGGGTATGAAGTCTGTAATAGTGAAATATTAGTTCTGGTACACTGCAAGAAACCTATACTCCCGTACATAATAACCAATACTCCCTAGTACACAAACCAATATTCTAATGAAAAAATAGTAAATGAGCAGTAGCAGTAAACATAACAAATAAAAAAAATTAAAAAATAGCAAATGAAACAGTAATGTTGAGTTTGATCATCACCTCTATCACCATCCTTGCTTGTAGCAGCTAGCAAATGCCCTTTAAATTCCCCCCTTAGGTACGTTCCGTCAAGAAACAATATCGGACGACAAAAGTTGAAGCCATCGATGCATCCTTTAAACGATATGAAAATCCTCCTAAACTTGCAAGTTGTAGCAGTGACATCCAACACAACATGCGAGCCCGGGTTCGAGTCTGTAATTGCCTTGACATGCCTACTTAACATTTCAAACGACTCGTTATCATCCCCATGAACGCACCTCTTCACCTTCTCAACAGCATCAAATGCGATGGTGTACGATATCTCAAGACCATAATCGTGCATAAACACTTTTACAACATCAATCGGTCGAGTTTCTGATTTCTTACGAACTTTGTCAACGATCAAGCTACAAACCAGATCCACACACAAGCGGTTATGTTTCCTTGATCGAAAGCACGAACCGCATGTATGCACATTGTTCAATTTTTTCACATAGAAATAATCATTGGTAGGATCCTTTGACGCATAAACATACCAACCGCAGCCTGAGCTTTCCTTCTTCGAGCACATTGCAGAGACTCGTGTCGAATCATTCTTCCCCCAATCAAAATCAAAACCAACACCAATTGCCATCTTACGCAATGCAATACGAAACTCTGTGGCACCACCTTCAAATTGCTGACCAACCCCCGCAATTTTCTTATCCCAACCTGCCGTCAAGAGAGTCTTATTATTCGAAGGATAATAGAGAGGAAGGAAATCTTTATCAACACTCGAAGTGTTGACATTCGTCAAAGCGCTGTTGTTGGTGTAAGATGAAGACGACGACTGATCACAAACGGCAACACGATCTTTCTTTGATATATTGATCATCAACCGATCCAAGTTATAGAGCACAGCCACTGCCATCATGGTACTGAAATCATCATCAGTCGCCAAAACACAGTCAGAGTAATCAGGAGTCGAGTAGTGCATGGTGAACTCGTCTCTATGAAGCTTCTTCCACTGATTTTTGGATTCTGTGCAAAAGTTTCTCGAATGAATCACCAATATCCATTTTGTACGCTAAAGTCTCGCCATTGTACAAGCATAAAACAAATATACCACCACCACCAATAGCAGCATTAACTACGGTTTCAACAAAACAAAAGTAAGAAATACACTTCAGAAGCACTATACAAAAACCAATACTCTACTGCAGTAAAACCAATACTAAACGTAATAAAAAAAAATACTTGAACCACCAGAAAACTAACCAAGGAACAACAAACACAGACCGGCTTTCAGAAATTTACCAAAACATAAAGGGGGAATGTGCAGGAAGCAAATTTCAGAAGCAACTTCTTACTAAATCAGAGACAACTACATACTAAAGAGCACAACAACAAATCCCAACACACACGCAAAATATCATGGGATGAAATTGAAGAAATCAGGGATGAAATTGGGATTGAACAAACCCTAATCCCAATTTTTGAATAAAAAGTCAGAAATTGAAGAAACTCAACCAAAAGAATCACAAAGAGGCTCAATTAAAAACACAAACTCAGTTTCTTACTCGAATTAGAAGTCATGTGAATTGATTGCCAGCACCGGCGTTCGTAGCTACAGCCCAATCGATGGAGCAAGCACGAAGAAGACGAGCGAGCTCTGCAAAACTGGAGCAATTGATGGAAAAAACAAAAAATTATGAAGAAACTTGATTTGGGAGACAGAATCGGGAGCTATCAATCGATGTCCATTTTTTCGATTTTGGAATCAATCGATTTTCCGATTTTGCAGAAAAGAAGAAGAAGAAAATAAAAGAAAAAAGGGAGCGCGGGTGGGGTGGGATTTTCCGATTTTGCAGAAAAAAAGAAGAAGAAAAAAAAGGGCGCGCGGGTGGGGTGTGGGGTAAAGACAAGTGAATTTTTAGGGGAAAATATAGGTAATAATATGGGGGATAAATTAGACATCTCACATTTTAATTTTGGACTATTTGGCAAAAAGGAGGGACCATTTGACTTAAATCTGCAAGTTGGATTATTTGACAAATTCATGTATGTCTTAGGGAGTATTTGGCAATTCCCCCTATATATTATATTATATTATACTTTTTTTCTCATAATATAACATGCTTTTCATTCTTGTTCCATATACTTATTTATGTGTACTTATTAATATACTTTAGTATCAACTAATTTTATTTAATTAATAAGTAATTGGTATTAAAAGAAGGTACAATTAAAACATACAAGTACTATCATATTAATCTTTGTAAAAGTGAAAGTAATGGGATGAAAGGAGTATCCTCCCCGATAATTCGGCGTAGCAACGGCAAAACCACGTCATTCATTACAATGACTATTACTTATATGGTATCGGTCTAAAATAATGCGATCACTTTAATTTATCCACCCATTTAAATTCTTTTTATTTGTTAATTCTGTTGACACCTTATTGAGGTGTGAACTCCTTATACCTCCATTTTACACATGTCTTTTCCTTATAAATCATAAATCTTATGTGTCAATTTGTAAAAAATAGGTATTTTTTTACTTCCTTTTATAATTTTTGGTCTAAGGTATATAATATAACTTTTTTAGGGTTAGAAACATTCATTCTGTCGCATACCCGCCTACCAACCGCTCTCTCTCCCGCTGCCTCTCTCTCTCCCTCTCTCGCCTCTTTTTTTTTTTCTTTGTTTCCGATTTATATAAATAAATTTTGTTATATTATATTTTTAATTCTGGATGTATTCTGCTGATTTGTTTTTATTTTTAATTCTGAATGTATTCTGGCATTTCTGGGCGTTATTCTTCTTCTAAATTTCATTTCTGGGCGTTATTCTTCTGAGATAGAATTCTCTGCGTCTGGGATTTTAATTCGAATGTTTTAATTCTATTTTCTGCGTCTGAGATTTAATTTTCTTAATTCTGCGTAGATTAATTGCGTAGATTTGTTTGCGTTTTAATTTTCTTAATTCTGCGTAGATTAACTTTCTTAATTCTGCGTTTTAATTTTCTTAATTCTGTGTAGATTAATTTTCTTTTTGTTTGCGTTTCTTAATTCTTAGATTTCTGGGTGATATCTATTTTTTCTTAATTCTGCGTAGATTTGTTTGTGTTTCTTAATTCTGAGATTTTTGGGTGAGATCTGTTTTAATTCTATTTTATGCGTCTGTTTGCGTAGATCTGCGTCTGAAATTTAATTTTCTGCGTTGAGATTTAATTTTCTTAATTCTGATTTGTTTTTAATTCGGATGTTTTAATTATTTTCTCAGATTTAATTTTCTGCGTTGAGATTTAATTTTCTTAATTCTGATTTGTTTTTAATTCGGATGTTTTAATTATTTTATGAGATTTAATTTTCTGCGTTGAGATTTAATTTTTTTAATTCTGATTTATTTTTAATTTGGATGTTTTAATTACTTTCTTAATTCTGATTTGTTTTTAATTCGGATGTTTTAATTCTATTCTCTGCGTAAATGCATTTTCATTTTTAATTCAGAGATTTGTTTGAGTTTTTTCCGATTTGATTTGTAGAGATTGCCTTTATTGAAAAAATAAATAAATTTTGCCACAATTAAGTATAAACATTTTTAATTCCAGTATTAATAAGGTGAATAAATTGGAATGACATATATAAATTGGAATGACATTTTTAATTCCAGTATTAATAAATTCTCTGTTTGTGGACGTCAATATTTACTGTCCCAAATGTGAAGACATATCACTTGAGACTTCAATCTATCTACGTACCATTTGCTTAATTACATTGTTTTTTTTTTTCCTTTTCCCATGCGCTTAATTACATTTTTTTTCTTTCCTTCCCATGCGACTCTTTTTCCAGCCGAGTACTCTTCATTATTTCATTATTATTTGTAGACGTTGACCTATTAAATGCATATACATAATTTATTTCCTTATAGACTAAAAATAAATGCATAAATTTCAAATCATAATTAGAATATCCGAATTTATGATAATTATAGATTGCAATATTTCGGCAAATTTGTAGATCTAGATTGACAAGTTCACCTATTAAATGCATGTACAAAAATTAAGCAATCTAATTTTATATTAACTGCAACTTTCTAACAAACACATAAAAGATAACCAAATGAATTTAATTGTATGTTAATTGCAATTTCAAAATGACTTACCATAAAGTATTAAAAATGGTTTGGTTGATTGATTTTACCATATTCGAAAAAAATATTTATATGTTAAAGTTGATTAGTTAATATAATTAATAGATGAGAAAAATTATTAAGATATATTAGTTTAATGAAATCAATACTATAGATATTATTATTATTATATTATTTACATTACTATTAGAAACATAATTAACTTATTTCCTTATACACTAAAAATAAATGCATAAATTTCAAGGGGCAATTCCCATATGATCCAATAGATAAATGTTTTATTCCAAATACTCTAATGAAAAATACTAACTTTCCATATAGTCAATTATCTTCCCATTTAATCTAAACTACTACATAACAATACTACTTTACCCTTATTAATGATTTTTTTCTCCTTTCAATTGTTTTTCTTTATTCAACATTTAATATAATCAAAATTCATACTATTACATGACATTTTCATATCATTGTCACCAACCGGTAACGACGAATTTCATACTACACTGTGTATTTTCATACTACAGCCGGAATTTCATACTACTAATATTTATAATCTTAATCATTATAGGAGAAATATCACAATACGCCGTGATATTTCATACTATATTATGTAATTATTTTATGAAATATGTCACACTAAAATACAACATTATTTTTCAGAATTTTATATTTTTTAATTTCAATTTCACGCTATATATGAAATTAAAACTGGTATTGTGAATTTTCATACTAAAATTTCACAAAATCAATTAAATTTCTTACTATTATATTTTAAATTCATCCTACTTTTATTAAATTACATACTATTATATTTTAAAATTCATACTACCATTATCAAATTCATAACTCTACTAARATTCAAAAAATTAATAAAAATACTATAACATTTTAAAATTAATAATACTATTATCAAATTACATACTAACCCTACCAGATTACAAACTACAYTATGCAATTTTTTTTCAAAATTTTTGATTAGACTGTCAAATTTTATATTAAATTGCACGAGATAATTTCATACTACACAATATCTTCAAAACAAAAATACATACTGCAACGAGCATAATTTCATACTACTCATTACACATGAAGCAAAAAATTCCATACGCCATTATTATTATTATTATTATTATTATTATTATTATTATTATTATTATTATTATTATTATTATTATTATTATTATTATTATTAGTTTTTTAGGTGTAGGGGTAGTTTTGATAATTTAAGTTGTAATTTTGATTAAATGGGATAGATTTGACTAAATGGGATAAAAAAGAATTCATTAGAGTATTTGGCAATTAATGGTAATGGGAGTGTAGTAAATGGGAATTTTCCCAAATTTCAAATTATAATTAGTATATCCGAATTTATGATGATTATACACTGCAATATTTCGGCAAATTTCTAGATTTAGATTGACTAGCTCACCTATTAATTGCGTGTACAAAAATGAAGCAAGTTAATTTTTATATTAATTGCAAGATTCTAGCAAATACATAAAAGATAACCAGTAATTTAATTGTATGTTAATTGCAATTTCAAAATCAATTACCATCAAGTATTCAAAATGGTTTGGTTGATTGATTTTACCATATTCAGAAAGAATATTTATATATATGAACATTAATATCCAATGAATAAGAGGGAAAATAAATCCCGATGAAAGTGAGAACTCTTACTTGCTATTTTTTACATCATTTCTATTTGAGAGCATTTATACATACTACAATGAGTGACTTCTAAAAATTTCATTTTAAAAGTTCTGATTACAGATAGATAAGTATGGAAATATATATCATTTTTAATTAAGGGTGTGGGTTTTATTATTCGCATGATATTTTTTTCTTCTTCCTATTTATTTACTTTTTTGGATTATGGTTTTGTTTGTTTAGTTTTACACTGTGTATATTGAGGATTTTGAATTTTTGTAGTAAGATGATTATGTGGTAAGGTATTTAAAGTTTGTATTTTTGTGATGTCGTGCTTTCTGTTTTGTTCGTAATAAATATGTTTTATCACGCCAATAATAACATAGAATAATTTTGTAAATCAAATGAGGTCAGATTTGTACCTTAGAATTTGGGTTTTTGAATTGATCAATCTTTGTTTGTTGAATTTGGTGTCTGTCAAACTTCTTAAATATTGATAATTCACTTTTTGAATTTATTAAAATTAACTTTTTATGTATTTTTTAAATATGCCCGCGTAAACGCGTGTATTTAAACTAGTAGATAATAATATTGAGATGAGTCAAATGTGTTTAAATGGTCGAATAATGGATAGAATTAAAAGTAGTCTCATAATTTAAAACAAATAGAGTTTGAAAGTGATTTCACTTGTTTGGTTTAGGATTCCAAATCAATCTCAACCCAACCAACAATTATTTTATCACATCATCATTATATTTAAAAAATTAAATACTACTAAATACAATACAATAATAAATTCACTTTTCACACATAATTTGGGACCTACACTAAAAAGTAAAAGATTCTAAATCCTACTACAAACATAAAATTTTTAAACAGACCCACCTAGAGCTTATCCATTCTTCCTAGTAATTACTCTTTGGTCAATTTTTTTAATTATTATTTCTTAAAAAAAAAAAAGCAAAACACACAGACTGATGAGCCCAAAAAGTTGAACTACCAAATAAAGGGGGTACTAACCTCAAAAATAGAGATCAGTGACCTAGATGAACTCCAAATGGGACACAGCGACCTCCAGAATATCCGCAATCGTCACAGCGACCTCGCCTTCTTGCAAAACAGCGCCTAGAACGAGCCGGATTTCGAGCCCGTTAAGGCCCTCCGACGCTTAAGTTAATAAGCGAAAAACACACTTCTTCTCTCTCAATAATATTAGTGCACACAGATAATAAATGCGTAAATCAGCATCAACCTTTAAGAAAGAAGCCAAGGGCTCCTTTTATAGGGATAGGAGAAGATTCCCAATATCTAGGGTTACCTTTCATAATAAGAATTTCATTTACACCAGGATTCCACAATCGTCTCTCAATTAGGACTCCCCATACATGGCAAGTTCCCATAAACAACAAATTTCTCCATAGATATTCCAATTAAGCCGGGGCATACAGCCCACCAGGCCCATAATAATTCATATTTACCAAATCCACAAACGGGTTCAAATACTCGGCCCAAATTACAAGAGGTCGCGACCCTGTATGAAAAGTCATCCCCATACTACAGGTCGCTACTCTTCACAAAACAATCCACTCGAATTATCACAGCTCGCCCACCTCCCAGGGGTACACCCTCCCTAGGAAATGAGGTCGCTTTCCACAAATAGTCACATTTATCACATAATTTCACGTATGATTACTTTAGTCCATATCAGCTAGCCCCCCATGTTCTAGCTGATTGAGGTATGAAATCAGATAGGACATGTAAACACAAAATGTCAAAAGTATCCACAAGCACACAAACGAAACAGCAATGTATCGTACTAAAGCTCGCGTCAGAATAACCCCATTTCAACAAACTGAGCTATAATAGGTCGCAACATGTTCAGGCGACCTGAAAGGTTACGAGCTCTCTTCTCAAAAGTGATCATAAGTCCCCAAGTGCAACAACTTAGGTGGCACACGAGATGCATCATTACGAGCTCAACCTTCTTCTTCATAAAGCGACCTGGAAACCACTGTACCAACCGACCTCAAAAATGTAAGCCCATAATTATGACAAAACCATAAAGTCAAAACACGCCTTCCTTGTTTCTGTCTCATCTCACTGACGCTTCATTAAATGCGGCCCGCCACGCGGCGCAATCTTAAAATCTCGGCATATAATAAGTTCAGTGGGCCCAAGAATTAAAGGCCCAAAACATTCCCTTTGCAAACCCTAATTAGTCCCGCTCCTATCTGTCACATCAGCTTTTCCGTCTCCCCATACAAAACCGTTTCCGCCTCCCCAATTCACCATTTTACACCATCTCAACTAGAAATTTTCACCATTGTCGCTCTGCAAAAAAGCTCGCCAAATCACAACTACTCCAGGATCCACCGTTAATTCGCAGCTTACCAGCGATCTACAAGCTCGTCAGTATGTGTAAGTCCCCAGATTCCCTTTCAAATTTAATTATACATTTAAATTTCGACTGTATTTGCTGAGTTATGCTTATTTGCTGTGTTATCTCCCTCTGAATATATCTGTCATGAAACAATCATCAGCCACATCCGACAATAACCCCTTAACCCAATCACTCTCTCCCGATTCCGATCTCGCCGAAAACCCTTCATTATTGAACAAAGGCCAAAACCCCTAGCATTACCCTCCTCTGGCCTACGTGACGAGCCAGAGGGTGATATCTCATGGGAAGAACTTCGAGCCCAAACCGCAGCCAACAACCCTTCTGGCGACCTATCCCTTCTTATTCCTGAGGTTCCCCTTATCCCAGAAGGCATCCCCCTTCAGGAATCGAGGAATCCCTCATCCACCGCACACTTCCGAGAGAATCCTGTAACCGTGTATGAATCCCTCTCTTTCGACGACCTACCCTCAACATCCTTAACAACCAAAGAAATCAAACACAATTATTGGCTACTTCCTGACCCTAGAAAATTGGATCATTTTAAACGCATCCTCAACCTTCTCCCACTGCCAAAATGGTTTTACCCGACAGCCCACATGTCGACCCCATGCGACCTCCTCCTAATCACATTACATTATTTGATTCATTATTGATAGCCGGATTTAGATTCCCCGCTCACCCATTCTATGTTGAGATTTCTAACATGTACAATGTATCACTTCTTCAACTGACTCCCAATTCCATGAAGTACCTGGCCGGGTACCTCTTGCTCTGTAAATATTACAATGCCCGTGCCGACCCTGGTTTTTTTCATTTTTGTTTCCAAGTGAAATATCAACAAAACTCCTTCTATCTCTCCTATCGCTTAGGGCGACCTAAATTCCTTACTAGTCCCCCCAATAAAGTCCATGAATGGAAGAGAAACTTTTTCTTCATTCATAATACTGAAGCTTGGCCTTTTATAACCGAGCTGAAAGATCATACTCCTCCTCAAATCAAACCAACAACCCTCAAAGGAGACCCCCTGCTATACCAGAAATATTTTGACCAGCTCGTGGAGTGGAGCCGACACCCCTTCGACCTGGCTCTTATCACCGACCACTCCGCCATGTTCTGTTACGCGGGCATCGACTCTCGCCCGGTGAAGCCAGACCTTGCCATTTCTACCCGTGAATTCGGTTGGTATTGTAGGTTTTGCAATTATATCCACCCATGTGTATTAAAATGAAATTATAACACGATCTCTCTATTTTCAGTTTCCTTCATCAACTCCTGCGCAGCTGCTCTCCCCGAAGAAAAGAAGAAGCAAGCTACTTCTTCCACAGCTCGCGCCGCCCCCATCTCCAGCAACACTGAGAAAACCCCCCGACCAACACCCGAACCAGTCGAAGATGAAGAGGAGGAGGCACAGCTGGTCCTCCGAAATAAGAATAAGGGCAAGCGACCTCTGCCAAACGTCTCCAACAGCCCCAAAGCGCAGGGTCCGAAAGCTCGGAGTCCAATCCCCAGCCCTCCAAAGACAAAAAAGCGTTGTCTCCAGAAAGGACTGCCGACAGCCTCTGCGAGCACTACGAACTTGAGCAAAGTGCTGGAGAAATTGGATACGGCCACAGATGTGAAAACTCTTCTTCACGAGCAAGCACTTCAACAGCTAGAGCCCTTGTTTGCTAAGTTCTCGGAAGAATTCATAGCTCGCTCAACAGGGGCCGATCTGCAGCAAACCATTGACGAGCTAAATACCCGAGTTGAACAGCAGACCAAGCAACTATCATTAACACAGGGGGAGCTGGACAAAGCGCTCCAAAGGGTGAAAGCTTATGATGAACAACTGGCAGTTTCCGTCAGTCAAGACAACAGCCTGAAGGACGAGATGGCACGCTTGAGCAGCGAGCTAAACAAACAGGCTGGGGAGCTCGCGCAAAAGACTGAGGAGCTCGCACAAAAGACCGAGGAGCTCACTCTTCAGCAACAAAAACAATCTGAGCTACTCAAAACAGCTCGCGAAGAGGGCATTTCCGAGGGTCAGAGAACATTCCTCCTCAGTGAAAACGGCCGCAAGTTTATCGATGCATACCGTCAAGAGCTAATCAAGGCTTATGAAAACTCATCGATATACTTCGGTTTAATGGCTCGTGGTGCTGCCGAATGGATTGCCGAGGCTGCGAAAATTATCACGGGAGAGGTGGCTCAGCTAAAGGTCTCATATACTCCGAACGTCGAGGCCATTATTAACAAAATGACCCCCTTCAGCTTCTTCAAAGGTGACTGGAAATAGTCCATCTACACGAAGTGGTGGTTACGATGTCAGAGCCAAGCAGCCCTGGCCGCGGGAGTTCATGGCGAGCTTCAAACGCCCTTAGAAGACCTGCTCTCTGAGCCCGCGCCCGAGTCTAGCGGCGTCATCACCACAACCCCCGAGCCTGCACCCTCAAGTCTTACTCATGTGGCTGAGGAGACTGTTTAGAACTCACTCATATCTTTCAGCTCGCTATTTAAGTATTCAAACACTTTACACTTCAAATATCATCAATATATCATTATTGCTAACATTATCAATTCAATCAAAGTATCTCATATCAAACAAAAAGTATATTAGCTCGTCACACGATCATTCCAGCTCGCCATGAGCGTCATCATATTAGCTCGTCATGACCACACTTACCGTCACTTAATCACAAAATAACTTATTAACATGCGAAAGATATTAGGGTATACTTTCACCACAACTATATGAAAACATAATCTTATTCAAAATATCAAAGATTATAAATAATCGTCGACCTAATGAGAGCGTCGGAATTAAACACTCCTCGACCTAATAGAAGCGCCAGAATTATTAATAGTATAATCTGGCAGGATTTACCCTCTGCCCATATCACAAGCATTTGTAAAACTCAATCATAAAGAATTTCTCATAACTTTATTTATTGTATTAATCAACTTTCTGAACAACTCGCCTGGTCGGGAGAAGTGCCCTCCGGTCCAGAGTTACCTCCTCGCGCACCATATGTACTTACAAAAACCACATCATTAAGGTCGCCAGGTCGGGAGAGGTGCCCTCCGGTCCAGAGTTACCCTCTCCCACCCAAAAACAACAAAAACACAACTCATAATTCATTCCCAGGTCGAGAGAGGTGCCCTCTGGTCCAGAGTTACCCTCTCTCGCCAAAAACATACAAACACAAATCACCAGGTCGGGAGAGGTGCCCTCCGGTCCAGAGTTACCCTCTCCCACCCCAAACAACAACTTAACATAAATTTTGAGGTCGGGAGAGGTGCCCTCCGGTCCAGAGTTACCCTCTCCCACCCCAAACAACAACTTAACATAAATTTTGAGGTCGGGAGAGGTGCCCTCCGGTCCAGAGTTACCCTCTCCCACCTCAAATAACAACTTTTTTCGTCAAACGAGCTTCATGCGGGAGAAGTGCCCTCCGGTCCAGAGTTACCTTCTCCCGTGCTCCATCTATGCATAATACTTCTTCAAATGGCACACATTCCAGCTTCGTGGTAAAACCTTTCCTCTCGCAGTCTCAAGGATGTATGCCCCTCCTCGCAACACTTTTATTACCTTGAATGGCCCAATCCAGTTCGGCTCTAATTTTTTGGTCGCCTTCAAGGCATCAGCTCTCTTCCAAACCAAATCACCGACCTGAAACCGACGGTGTTTAACCTGTTTATTAAAGGCAGCCTGCACCCGTTGTTTATAACGTTCCACCCGAGCTGCCGCTCTATCTCGTATCTCATCAATCGTTTCAACAGCTCCACGAGCTAGCCTTTCATTTTCCTCCACATTAAACGCTAATAGTCGCTGTGATTCTCCAACAATCTCAGCAGGGATGACCGTGTCCATTCCATACACTAGGCTAAATGGCGTCTCCCCCGTGGAAGTTCGGGGAGTCGTTCGATAGGCCCAAAGGACAGACGCGAGCTCGTCTTCCCAGAGCCCGCCTGCTTTCTCCAATCGCAGTTTAAGTCCCTGCACAATTATTCGATTAGTGACTTCAACCTGTCTATTAGCCTGCGGGTGCGCCACGGAAGCAAAACGTTGCTTCATCCCCATATCCTTGCACCACTTCTGCATCTTTCGTCCATTAAACTGGGTCCCAGTATCCGAGACCAAAATTCGCGGTACTCCGAACCTGCAAAATATATTATCAAAAAGAAAATCCATTATGTGCTGTTCGGTAGTTCCCGTGACGGCCTCGGCTTCCACCCACTTGGTGAAATAATCAATTGCCACCACCAAATGCTCCTTATTACTCGGGGTTCTTGGAAAGGGACCCACAATATCAATCCCCCATTGCGCAAACGGGCAAGGCGAGCTCATCACCATCATCTCCTCGGCTGGTATATGAATAATCGAACCATGCTTTTGGCACTTCTCGCAAGTTCGGACTAGCTCGCCGGCCATAGCCTTCATCCCAGGCCAAAAGAAACCTGCTCGCAACGTTATGTTCATCACTGCCTTCCCCTTCGCACGATCCCCACAATATCCCTCATGTATCTCCTTTAGCACCTTTATCCCGCGCTCTTTTGCCAAACACTTCAGAAGAGGTCCAAATCGCGACCTCTTATATAGTTCATCATTTAGCACACAGAAGCGAGTTGCGACTCTAGCATCCTTTGTGTTTAATCTCTCCACACCTTCCTGTGCTTTAAGTAGAACATCCCAAATAGGCCCCCGCCAATCATCCTTGTCCTAGGTTTCCATGACTTCTACTCCTCTCTCAATACTGCTACCATCCAACTGCATCAACGTGACCTTCCGAGTATCACAGGTCATTAATGCTCCTGCTATTCGGGCGAGCTGATCTGCCCGTGTATTTTCAGCTCGCGGTAAATGTTCCAACGAGAATTCTTCAAAGTGAGCCACTTCCTCTCGCAATTTTCCCAAGTACATTGCCATACGCTCCTCTCGAGTTTCAAAAGAACCATCGAACTACCGAACTACTAATTGGGAATCAGTATACGCCCACAATCTCCTAGCTCCCAACTCGTTAGCCATCTTGATTCCCTGTAATACAGCCTCATACTCAGCCTCATTATTGGATGCCTTATACCCCAACTTAATTGAAAACTCCAAATTCTCTCCTTCCGGGCTGGTTAATATGACACCTAACCCCGCCCCTGACGCCATGGTCGAACCATCAGTGTATAATGTCCACGCCTTCAGCTCTATCTCTTTATCGACCTGTTTTGTCATTTCTTGCAAAAAGTCCGCTAATACTTGTGCTTTGATAGCGGTCCTGGGCTCATACACCACGTCATACTCGCTAAGCTCCACCGCCCACTTCACCAAACGCCCAGACACACTTGGATTGCCCAAAACTTGTTTCAAAGCCAAGTTAGTACGCACCTTCACTCTATGGCTTAGAAAATAAGGTCGCAGCTTTCTTGTCGTGGTAACTAGCGCGAAACCTCCTTTCTCGAGCTCGGTGTGCTTCAACTCCGCACCCGCAACATCCTGCTAATATAATAGATGGGTTTTTGCACGCCGTCCTCCTCTCTTATTAGTACCGAACTCACGACGACTTCACCCACCGATACATATAAAATCAGCTCTTCTCCCGGTAGGGGTTTAGTCAGCAGCGGTATTTCTGCTAAATACTTTTTCAATTTCTCAAAGGCATCCGCTGCCTCCTTCGTCCATTCAAACCGGGATCCCTTTCGAAGCGCCCTGAAAAAGGGGACACCTCGCTCCGCCGACCTGGAAATAAATCGGCTAAGACCTGCCATCCGACCTGTTAATATCTGTACTTCTCGCACGGTGCGGGGATGAGGCATCTCCATAACAGCTCGCACCTTCTCAGGATTGACTTCGATTCCCCGCTCTGTTACCATATACCCCAAAAACTTCCCCGATCTTACACCAAACGCACATTTCTTCGGATTGAGCTTCATCCCATACTGTCGCAGTATGAGAAATGTCTTCCTTAGGTCGTCCACATGCGTTTCAGCTCGCCTGCTCTTAACCAGCATGTCATCAACATAGACCTCCATGGTAGACCCCAACAGGTCCTTAAACATACGATCCACTAGCCTTTGGTAGGTCGCCCCCGCATTTTGTAATCCAAAAGGCATGGATACAAAACAATATGTGCCGATTGAAGTGACGAAACTCACTTTAGGCTGATCTTCTTTGGCAAGAGGTATCTGATGGTATCCCTGCGAAGCATCCATCATACTCAACAGCTCGCATCCGGAAGTGGAGTCCACCAATTGATCAATTCTCGGCAAAGGATAATGATCTTTAGGACAGGCCTTGTTCAAATCTCGAAAGTCTATGCACATCCTCCACTTGTGCTCCAGCTTTGGTACCATCACAACATTGGACAAGTACTCAAGGAACTGAATCTCCCTGATATGTCCAGCTTTTAACAACTTCTGCACCTCCTCCTCAATGATCTTATCGAGCTCGGGTCCGAAATGCCTCCTTTTTTGTTTTATAGGTTTAGCCTATGGGTTCGCATTCAAATGATGTTGCGCGACCTCTGGTGATACCCCAGTCAACTCCTTCTCCCCAAACGCAAATATATCTCGAAACTCTCTCAGCAAGCTAATCACCTTGTCTTTTAATGTTTCAGATAGCAAGGTACCTATCTTCGTAACATACTCTAGTCGGTCCTCCTCTAAGGAGATTTCCATTAACTCTTCATTCAGATGGAGAGAGGTCTCTTGTTCTTTTATCTTTTTCGCGCTAAGTATCCCCTCCAGCCGATCACCATCTCTATCTCGTTTATTCTCCATCAATCCCCTTCTGACCGCCATTTGGTAACAAGACCTTGCGACCTGTTGCTCAGCAATGACCTCCCCTACTTTGTCACCTACCGGATACTTTATGCTCATGTGATAGGTCGACGTTACAGCCTGAAACGTGTTAAGAGCAGGTCGCCCCAATATCACATTGTAGGCCGACCTCCCCCGGATGATCAAAAACTTCAAGTCCTTCTTCACTCGGCTCATACCCTTTCCCAACACTACTTGTAATGTTATCTCTCCTTCCATATTCACCTGTGATCCGTTAAATGCATAGATGGGTGTATTCACAGATCGCACCCTCTTATCCACCTCCATCTGATCAAGGCAATCTGTATAGATAATGTTTACCGAACTCCCATTGTCTACAAAGATCATGCAAACTTCATAGCCCGCTATCTCTGCTTCAATCACCAGCGCATCATTATGATCCTCCTGCAGTCCACGCCTCTCATTGGGGCCAAAAGATATGACTGGCCCAATCACCTGTGGCTGCCTGCTAACACTAGCGACCTCCCATGTTCTATTGCGAGCTGATTTTAAATGCTTTTTGCGCGCATTATTGGAATCGCCATCCGTTGGGCCTCCCGAAATCATGTTTATCCTCCCATTATTTCCTCGGGGGCCTCCGAACTCCTGGTTTCTCTGACGCCCCTGTCTCGCGACCTGCGCAGGAGGTGGGCCTCCCGGTGGGGGTGGAGGCAACATCCTCCTCTGCTCGTTCGGCTCCTTCTCTTTGTAGACTACCTCCTTTAGATGCCCCGCCCTTATAAGTCTCTTTATCTCCTCCTTGAGATGTCTGCATTTTTCCGTGAAATGCCCGTAATTGTTATGGAAACGACAAAAGGAGACAGTTTTTGGATGTGTTGGGACGGGCGTGCGATCCTCCGGCCACTGTATTAGATCAGGTACCGAGCGTTCCATGACACCAAACACCTTAGCTTGTGGTATAGCTAGTGGTGTGAAATCCTCCTCCTTCCAGATTTTCAAATTCGGCTCTTATCTCGCACTGACCCCGGCATTTGAGGCCAAGAGTCCGCGCATGCCTCTTCTATGCTCTCTCCTCGGTTCTCTCTCAGGCACTCTGTCCCTCGCGTTCGCGACCTCTCTACCGAAACGCAGTCGGTGTTCTTCCTCTTCTTCTTCTACCTGCACGTATTTATGACATCTCGCGAGAACTTCATCTTACGTGCGAGCTTCCTTCTTTACCAGCGACCTACGCAAATCTTCCCTCCTCAAACCTTGATGCAAAGCCCCAACTTTCATCTCATCCGTAGCGGTGGGGACCTCCAAGGTAGCATTGGTAAACCTATTATCAAACTTTTTCAGCGTCTCGTCAGGTCGCTGCACCATTGTGAAGAGCGACTGGGCTGTCTTCGCGCTCTGCCTGACGCTGGAGAACTGCTTCAGGAAGGCAGCTCGCAACACCTGATAACTCGTAATTTTACCACTCGGGAGTTGGTAAAACCAATTCTGTGCAATCCCTCTCAGGGTGGATACAAAGGCTCGACACGCCACAGCCCCCGTATAGTTATGCATCATCCTCGCGTTTTCAAACAGCTGCAAGTGTGCGACTGGATCAGTCGTTCCTCGGTACTGAAATTCTAAATCCTTATAATTTCGAGGCATCGCTGCATGCATCAGCTCTTCTGAAAAGGGATGCTCTTCCTCCCCTTCCAACCTTTCTCCATCCATCCGCTTCTGCAATTTCAACATGGCCTCCTGTAACTCTCGGAAGGCCTTAGTGTGTGACCCCACCTCGCTCTCTTCTTTTTTTCCCTTATGACCTCTGTCACCTTTCCGCGACCTCCCCCCAGAGTCATTACTCGAGTCTGAGGTAGGGGTATTGCTCTCACTATCGCCCCTGCAATGCTTGCGACCTTTACCTTTGTAACGATCTCGCCTTAGTTTTATTCTCCTCCGCGTGTGAACACGAGAGTCTACGGATGAGGAGGAACTAGAGATGTCTCCTTTCTTTCTCTTGCCAAGCCCCTTCTCCTTCTTCTTCTCTCCCACCGTTGACTCGCCCTCTTTATCAACGTTTAACTTCTCGCTCTTATCCTTCCCTTTGCTCAACTCGCACTCCAAGTATTTACGCAACTCCTCCTGCTTTTCAACAGGTACGAAGTTCATAAGTCCCTCCAAGAATCCCTTCTTGCCCTGATCAGGTACTTCCTTCGATGGATTTCCCCCTCCTGTTGAATCGGGGATCGATTTTTGTGGTTCTATCCCAGGCGTCTGCTTCTCCACTTCTTCCGTCAGCCCCCTCCCAACTTGTTTTTTAGGAGAAGGTGGAGGCGTATTACCCGCATCTCGAATCAGAGAGCCCATGCGAGGGTACTCCTGCTCCTCCCCTGGGACATCTCTTCCGCCAAGATGTACGAATCTATTCTTTTTGTTCTTATTGTTGGACCCGGATCCGTAATCCAAAACTTTTGGTGTTATGTTCTTCTCCTTCATGTTTTGTTTGTGCAATTTCTCATGCCTTTCGCTCAAAAACTCGATGTCTCTCTTTCCCACAGACGGCGCCAATTTGATGAGTTCAAAAAATTGAACTACCAAATAAAGGGGAACTAACCTCAAAAATAGAGTCCAGTGACCTAGATGAACTCCAAATGGGACACAGCGACCTCCAGAATATCCGCAATCGTCACAGCGACCTCGCCTTCCTGCAAAACAGCGCCTAGAACGAGTCGAATTTCGAGCCCGTTAAGACCCTCCGACGCTTAAGTTAATAAGCGAAAAACACACTTCTTCTCTCTCAATAATATTAGTGCACACAGATAATAAATGCGTAAATCAGCATCAACCTTTAAGAAAGAAGCCAAGGGCTCCTTTTATAGGGATAGGAGAAGATTCACAATATCTAGGGTTACCTTTCATAATAAGAATTTCATTTACACCAGAATTCCACAATCGTCTCTCAATTAGGACTCCCCATACATGGCAAGTTCCCATAAACAACAAATTTCTCCATAGATATCCCAATTAAGTTGGGGCATACAGCCCACCAGGCCCATAATAATTCATGTATACCAAATCCACAAACGAGCTCAAATACTCGGCCCAAATTACAAGAGGTCGCGACCCTGTATGAAAAGTCATCCACATACTACAGGTCGCTACTTTTCACAAAACAATCCACTCGAATTATCACAGCTCGCCCACCTCCCAGGGGTACACCTTCCCTAGGAAATGAAGTCGTTTTCCACAAATAGTTACATTTATCACATAATTTCACGTATGATTATTTTAGTCCGTATCACAGACACACACGATGGATTTCGATAGTGATGCTGATTTCTATCGGTTCCTTCGTTGTTTGAACGCGTGGTATTTCTCCCCTCTCTTTGATCTCAGTTTAACTTGATTTTGTCGAATCGATATGAGTTAATATATTCTGTTGATTTGTGGATTTGTGAAACATGCTCGCTACAATATTATTTGCCATTGTTTTAGTGTGGTTTGCAAAATTTAGATAGATTTTAACACCGTAAATGCTAATGTGATTAGGGTTTTGCCTTTAACTTGATTTTTTTTTTAAGGAAAATGGCTGAGAAAACGTGTCTTCATTATTTTCTCTCTTTTTTTTTTCTTTTTTTTTTCTATTTAATTGCAATTCGGTTCTGATTCGCCTTCCTCAAGCGCGACTCGCTTCTAACTACATTTGCCAATTTCTATTAAAATGTGTTATTTATTTAATTTTGCCCTTTAATGGAAGACAATAAACATTTCAAATTTTAATTCCAATTTCCAAACACAAAAGTAAAGTGAAATTTTGATAAAATACAAAATTTTAATGATATTACAAATTGTCCCTATTGATCCACATATGTTTATCGATAAAATAATGCAGAGTGAGTTAAATTACAGAAGGGAAAAAAAAAGTCAATAATATGAAGTCATCATATGGGCCAAGTATTACCCATAATTCTGATAGTCTCTTCACATAAAATTGATGCCACTTACTATCTAAAAGTCAAACACACACACACACACTTCAGATGGCTGAAAATTTTGATGAGCAACAATACGATGCAGGCGACAGAGTGAAAATGCTAAGGGCCTTTGATGAAACAAATGCTGGCGTCAAAGGCCTAACCGATTCGGGTTTGCAAAAAGTCCCCAAGATTTTCATTAGGCCATCCGACGAGCTTGCTCAAGAGCTAACTACACACAAAAGGGGTACTCATGAAACTCAAATCCCTTTGATCGATCTAAGCGACATCCAAAATGCGGACGGGCGAAAAAGGATCGTTGAGGAAATGAAGATTGCCTCAGAAACATGGGGATTTTTCCAGGTCGTGAATCATGGGATTCCGACAAGTGTGCTCGATGGGATGATCGATGGCATCCGAAGATTCAATGATCAGGATGTCGAGGAGAAAAAGAAGTATTATTCGCGGAACATCAAACGGAGGGTGAGATTTAACAGCAGCTATGATCTGTTCACATCAAGAACTGCCAGCTGGAGGGATTCTTTGATCATTGCTTTTCCGGGCCCCACTCCAAATGATCACCACGAATTGCCTGCTTCTTGCAGGTATGTATCAATTATCATCACTTTGTTATGGAATTAATTTCAAAGTTACTTAAGAAAAAGTAAATTAATGGGCTAGTTAGCCAAGTAATTTTTATTATGTGAAAATATAGGGATTTATATATAGTGCTATATTTATTCAATATCCGGTCAATTAATATTTTCAGTCAAATATGTGTTACACGACATAGTTGAGTTTTTGAATTCCGATAGTACTATAAGTTAGCCTGTATTTATGTACATGATTAACAGGGAATCAACCGTGGAATATTCAAAACATGTTGAGATATTAGGAAATAATTTGTTGGGAATATTGTCTGAGGCTTTGGGGCTCGACTCTGATCACCTGAAAAACATGGATTGTTCTAAGGAACACCGCTTACACAGTCACTATTATCCCGCGTGCCCTGAGCCTGAACTCGCTATTGGGTTACACAAGCATTCTGATCCTGGGTTTATTACAATTCTTTTGCAAAGTCAAGGCATCAATGCTCTCCAAGTTTTGTATCAGGGTCAATGGGTTGACATTCAACCTACCCCAGGAGGTTTAGTTGTAAACATTGGCGATCTTCTTCAGGTCCTCTCTCTCTCTAACTAAATTGCACTTTAGTCTTTGAGAATTACGATTTGCATAAGACACCATGATTTTGAAAAATTCTCGATTTAGTTCTTTCATAGCCGGATTGGAAAACTTGTCAAAAATATCCACATGTTCACATTTCCTGCCAAACTTATTGGTGAAGAAATTGATTTTGTCTAGTAGACTTTATCCAAGAGAGTAAATCTATTATTTGAGACAATACCGAGAATGTTCAAATATGTAAAATTGTCAACATCAGCCGTTAAGTCCACAATGTGGACACATGGATTTTCCCTCCAACACTTCCAATTTCCAACGATCAAATGATTCGAATTGAGAGTATAAGAAAAGTTATAGAGCTTTTGTGCAAATCGTAATTCCCGACTTACAATCTAGCCTCTTTTCTTTTTTTCCTTTTACTTCTCCTTATAACCTTTTTTTTTAAATAACATATTGCTCTTATTTGTATGTTGTTAATTTGGTGTACGTAGTTGGTATCAAATGGGAAATTCAAAAGCAATAAGCATAGAGCGATTGTGAGTAACATCGGACCAAGAATATCGGTGGCATGTTTCTTCTCTGGACCTCTGAATGAAGTTAAGATTTATGGTCCCATTAAGGAGCTGTTATCAGAAGAAAACCCCCCCATTTATAAAGATATTGTATTGGGTGATTATATTTCTAGGGTTGCCACTATTGGGCTGGACAATTATCATGCTCTTGATTATTACAAGGTGTTACAACTCCATTAATGCGTTCAGAAAATCTTTGAAGAACAGACAAAATTGTTTAAGCTTTAATTATGTTAACTCTCGCTTTGTTATATGTCGATTTAACATGTATCGACAAAGTTGTTCATGTTTAATTGTTTAATTATGTTATAGCTCTGTTTGTTATATGTATGTCAATTTGTGGTTTATTTTAATAAATTTAAATATCGATTTCTTGACTTGCCAATTTGTGGTTTATTTTGATATATTCCAGTTTTGATTAGTTGACGTGACACACCCCACCCGCTACATTGATATTGTTAATTTATATGTTGTTTAAAAATTGATAATCATTTTATCATTTGTTTCATCAAATGCCTAGAGCATTTTATTCCATCTGCGTCATGTATTGTTGCTCGTCTATTTTCTCAGCCGTTGAATTCTGTGTTTCACTTTAGATAGCATATCAGGTGGCTTCAATTTTATGTTAACACCATCAGAATCGTGGGTAATTCCATGTACAGTGACTTTATGATATCTCTGACTCTTTTAATTAATAAATTTATTTAAAAAAAATTCTTATTTATTAATATAAGTAATGTATTAAAAAGCAATTGAACTACCATACATGAGTGTGGTATAATGAAGTCATTGTAGAATTTTCCAATACTTATGGGCGGTGAATCTGCTATAGCCATAACCCCATAATGACTTCATATTATTGACTATTTTTTCTTTTCTTTTTCTTTCGTACCCTTTTCATTCTCTGTTTTTTAGGATTTTTATTTGCTTACGTTTGGAGTTTGGTTATTCCAAACTCATGCGTTTGATTTAATGAAATTTGAGTTTGATTTAATGAAATTTGAATGGAGTCGAGTGGAATTTAGAATTTCATAATATTGTATATATTTTTAATTTGAATTTATATAAAATTCATCAAGTTATGAGGTTTTCAATTTGAATTTGAATTTGACGAAGAATTAGCATTCTCAAATATGGTATGAATTTCATAGATTTCTTTTATAAGTAGATTTAAATGAATTTTAAGTCATATTTATAAATATGGTATGAATTTCATAGATTTCTTTTATAAGTAGATTTAAATGAATTTTAAGTCATATTTATGAAGAAAATATTATATACAAAATTTAACCTCACCAACTCGGAATTCGAATTTCATTTTTCTAATAATAATAATAATCACTATTGTAAAATGGGAAAATATATTATTTTTTCTCATGTATCTCTCCTCAAGTATATTACACACTTTTAATGCAAGTTGTACCTTAATTATTATTTTTGTGTAATAATAATTTAATAATTAATATTATTCTTCTAATATAATTTGTCAAGTTAGTATTTTGGTGAAAATAAGAATATTTTTCAAATTTATTCTCCTCCAAAAATCAAGTCTTCTCTCTCCCTCCACTCAAAACCACCACCGCAATTCTTTCAATGATAAGGATGTGGCGCGACGACATCGAAGATTTCAAGCTGAGTGACAAATTTATTTATTTTTGGCGAGTTAAAGTTTTTAAGGGTGGGGTTTGGTCTTGTGATTTCGACGCCTGAACGACAGTCTAAAGGTGTGGTCTGTGGCCCACGATATGGGTGTTCAACGTTGGTGGTGGTCGTCTTTTTATTTTTATTTTGTTGAAATCGCCAACGTCTGTCTTGTTTTATGGCAGGTGATGGGCTTTTATAATTCTGACCTGGCTACTAATCCTGCTTAGAGATTTTTGTGTGGTCGCGGACTGGTGAATGTAGCTTTAAAATTGGCTCGGTTTGGATGAGTTTCATGATATTGGGCATCCATGATCCAGATTTATTGCACGAAGACTCGACTGATGCTTAGGGATAATTGATGGTTATGCGTGATGATGGTTTAGGTGGTTTGGGCTCAAGGCAACTCACGGTAAGATTGTATTGGGTAATTTATGAAAATCTGATTTTATGGAGTTTATAATGGCGATTTTGGTTGTTGGAGT
>BMAC01000411.1:6825-55811 GCA_014905375.1 Phtheirospermum japonicum
ACTCGGTCGAGCAATTTTTACATTTTTTGCAGAACTTTAGGAAGTCTTACGTGGGTGACCAGGCTATTCATTCATCAAAGGTAACAAAAGTGCTCTTCATTTTCATTCATGAGGATTTTTGTTTCTCTCTCTTTGAAACAAGTGTAGGAGACCCTCTATTTGTTGTAGCAGTTGTATGCCCGGTTATTTGACCTGATTGGGCTTAATGATCATCTATTGCTGTTGGACTTTTTTGTTCGTAAAATTGCTACAAATCTCAAGTGTTATACAGAGGTAAATTTACATGTTGGTATTATTTCTTCCTCTCCTTTTTTCCCCATACTTCTGTGATTATTTTTTAATCTCTTTCTCTTCCTACATCTCAATATTTTATCCTTGCAGAGTGAGGAAGTTATCTGCCAAACCTTGAGTCTGTTCTTGAAGATAGCATCTGGGTTTGTTTGCTTGCTCAAGCACTTTTTAAATATAATTTTCTTTACTGTTTATTTCAATCACATCAATTTTATCTTCTCGCAGTTATATGACTGGACTCAAGTTAGATACTGTCAAGTTCATAGTTGCACATCACACTGTAAGATATCCCTCATTGGTTTCTGTTAGTGTCATATATGTGCTTAGTGACAAAGCTTTTTAGTCATGCATTCTATTCCTTTTAGTGACAAAGAAAAATAATACTTTGTTGTTGCTGGGATCGAAGTGCTAACTTGAAGTAGTGACAATTACTTCTTTTCAGATAATGCATTGATGCCAATAAAATTTTTAAACATAAATTGTTCAATTCTTAGATATACATTGTCAAATTGGTGCTTTACAGCTATGTAACCGATATTTCTAATGGTAATTTATTATTTTAATATTTTAATGTATGTTATTATTTTACTATACGTTTTGTGCAATTATAACTAGTTTTAAGTAATTTCTGAAAAGATACACTCACTCTTAATTGAGCTTTTGGTTCTGTACTATTATTATTATACTATATAATTGTTAGGATTATTATTATCACCATTATTATTATTGTTGTTGATGATGTTGTTGTTGTTGTTATTGTTATTGTTGTCACCATTAAAATTTTTAAACATAAATTGTTCAAATCTTAGGTATACTTAATTCAAAATCATGTTTTACGATATCATATTTAGGCTTTAGCATTTCTATAAGTTACGTTTTTTTTGGCTTTTCAAATTAAGAAATTTTGTGTATTTTGTGGAAGTAACATTAGTTACTGAAAAAAGCCACAAAGGCTTTTAGTTGAAAAGGACTCACGATCTTCATATAGCTGAATGTATTTTGAAGAAAATCCCCATCCCAGAGAGGAACTTCATTTGATGTCGATAAGCCTAGGTCCGAAGATGATGAAATCAAAGGTGTTGTTGCTTGTTGAAGTATTCTTCAGGTAGATTCTTCATTTATGTGATAACTAAATTGTTTTAATTTTCCCCTATTGATAAAAATTAAAAAGAGCCTTTTTTTCACTGTTATTGCAGGTTGTTTTGAAGGTGAATAAGTATATTTAGATCAGTCTTGCATTTTTTTTATTATTTTGGATTTGTGGACATGAGCTAGAATGCACTTCAATAGTTTCATTGGCTTGTGCTTTTATTTTTGTTAATTTATATGTGTCTACTGGTAAGTTTTTTATTTATTTATTATTTTATTGAGATTTGCTGTAAAGCTGTGCTATCGTTATATCCCTGGTGCTCATCTTTTGGTTTGGGCTTTGTTGCCTTAATTTATCTTTGTGTTGCTCAAATCATTGGAAATTTATTTATCTGCCAAAATTCCTATCAATATTTAAACTAACAAGAGATTTTAAAGTTAGAAATCCACCAGTTTCATGCATTATGATGGGTTAAGTACATTAGCTATGGGTTAAGTACAAGAATCTCCTTCGACTTTTGCCTAATTAAAATACTGATTTCTAATTATTATGACTTGGTACCGATTCTTATGCAATGCTGGTATTGCTGTTTCCCGAAGCTTTATATTATTATGGTAGATTCTTGAACAAGAAATTGGTATGTTGTCTCTAATATATTTTGAATTACTTTACAGAACTGGGAAGAGACGATAGTCAAGTAGCAAGAATAGTTGAGTGAGGGCAAGTTAAAATTACTGTAAGTCTATATTCTTTCTTTCCTTTTTCTTATGCATTTTGTTTTATTTTTCTGCTGCATTTTTTTAAGGTAAAGCTCTATTGAATAAAGGTTTAATCAATTGAAAACTTCTTCTTTTTTTGGTTTGGTTTTGGTTCAATTCAGTTCAACACGTACACTATGCTTTTGTTAAATATGGTTTTAACTTTCAGCTTTTTGTAAGAATCTCTTGAGGAATGGCGGAAGAAATGAGTAACCAGTCGAGGTATTAGAAATTGTCAAGTGATCAAACGTCATTGGACGACATTAAATTCAGCGAGCTTAATCAGCCCATTGATGTGTTCCACAGGTAATTCTGCTATAGCTCTGTTTATTTATATGCCTGTGTATAGATATGCCTCTCTGACTATTGATATGCCTCTCTGACTGTGTTGTTACATATGCAATTTATATGTAGCTATATTTATGGATTATTAACATTGGAAGACTCTTTATAAAGGAATGTGTGTTATTGAATTATCCTAGAAAGAGGCTGACTCGAATAATGTGTGTGCGATGTAATTCCTTGCAGAGCAACTTTTGTTATAACTTTAAAACTTAAAAAACTTGTTCATAATTAATGCCTTATTTGGTTGCCAATTTATATTTTATGATATAACTTTTTTTCCTGTATATGTTTTTTTTTTATTCGGTTATTTTCTCCATATTTTGTTTCACTATTGTGTCCCCTGTCTAATTAAAAAATAGATTTATATTGAGTGCTTAGTTGAATATATATGTTGCATAAATTAAAGAAATACTTACCCCAATTTATTCTTATGCGAAGATGCATAGAGTTAGTAGAATATAATTTGATAAGGTTGATTTGGAATCGTAACGAGAATATTAGCATAACTATTATTGTTGAAATTATATGAAAATTTTGATTTATTTCTGGATTATGGATTCTGAAACTCGAAGTTATAAGTTGAAATTTGATAGTTTTATATCATGAATATGAATTCTTCATATTAAATCTGGTATTAAGTACCTTATTTTCTATATGCCTTAGTCACTCAGGTACTATTTTGCAATTAGCTTTAAACTTGTTCACCAGGCAGCCAGCTGAATTTTGGTTGAACCTGTCCATGCCGGAGGTTCCAGACTGCAGCGGGGTAGAATAGGGAATTTACAAGGCGCAGTTGCCGGCGAGTAATCCGATGCCACAACAGTAGCCTCACGTGAAGAAGAGCAGGCGTGGGCCCCGCTCTCGGAGTATCGAGGGGTCACCTTCTACCGGAGAACTGGAAGATGGGAATCCCATATCTGGTTCGTCTATACAGATTATCTTTCTCTCTCACACACACTGCGGAATAATATGGTTTTAGCACTGTATAGTATATATGGTGCATGCATGTGTGTGTTGTGTGTTTATGGTGCTTTGCTAAGGATAGATGGAACGATGTTGTACATTAATGGTGCAGTAGTATTATACTTTTAGCAGTCAACAAATAGTATTATTGTTTTTCTAAGTTTATTTTTCTCTAAGAGCATCTTCATATTTGGTAATTGTGTATTATTGTGATTTATTTCATGTGTTGTTTGATCTTTAGATTATATAAATGAAATGTGTTTTGTGAATTAAATAGGTAATAAAATTGTATGAGCAGGCCTGGAAAAGTGAATTTGGAATGAAATTTGATGTATTTGTTGGCCTGCTTTCATTTAATTTTTTTTTTAATTTCTAGAACGGTTATTCAAAAACCCGTTCTGAAAAGTATACTTTTCAGAACGTCCCTTTTTCAGACGTTCTCCAAAGGGTACTTTCCAGAACATCCATTTCTTAGGCGTTCTCGAAAGTACATTTTGCAGAACGTCCTTTTTTCAGATGTTCTGGAAAATATACTTTCGAGAACGTCCATTTCTTTGGCGTTCTCGAAAGTACATTTTCCAGAACGTCCATTTTTAAGACGTTTTAGAAAATATACTTTCGAGAACGTCCATTCTTTAGGCGTTCTCGAAAGTGTACTTTCCAGAACGCCTAAAAAATAGACGTTCTCGAAAGTATATTTTCCAGACGTCTTAAAAAAGGACGTTCCCGAAAGTACACTTCCAGAACGGGCGAAACCTGCAAAACTGACTTTCTAGAACGGCTGAAATTATTTTTAAGAACGTCTCTGAAAAACGTTCTTGAAAGTCTGACATTCAAGAACGCCCTGCTGAGGCGTTCTTAAATGTCAGACTTTCAAGAACAGCTCCATACAGAACGTCTAAGCAGGGCGTTCTTAATCTGCAGAAACAGGCGTTCTTAAAAGCTGTTTCTGCACTAGTGGTATTTTCGAGGGAAATAATTTCCCTCGAAAAAAACCGAGGGATATTATAGTCTCGATTTTTCCCTCGGAAAATACCGAGGGGAACACTTCCCTCGGTTTTTCCCTCGAAAAAATGCTATTTTTTTGTAGTGTAAGCCACAATTTGGCTCATCACCACTCTACCTCACCCCTTCTCTAGCTTCACACATATATCGCCAGCCTAGTTTCCCTCACTAAACAACATCCATGCAGCCAATAAACCTCTCCAAATCACCATCTTCACCAAATAACATCATGACATCTCAACAACTATCAACAACCCACCAGTCATCAACCCCACCAAACAATAAATTCCACTCCCCTAATAATTCAGACTCCAACAGCTCCACATTTCATTCCCCATCCCATATTACAAGCTCACAACCCGAGCATCTCCCTTCACCACAAATGACCACTCAAAGTCTCCATGGCATTGTTGAGACTCGTAAATTATTGAATCTTAATACATCCACCATTTATCCCTCACCTCGAAACCCTATCCAAGCCTTACATGATTATAATTGGAAATTGGCCATGAAACACAAATATGACGCTCTTATTGAAAATAACACGTGGGATTCAGTGCCTCGTCCATCTAATGCTAATGTTATTCGGAGTTCATGGATTTTCAGGCACAAGAAGAATTCTGACTGCTCATTTGCACGTTACAAAGCACGCCTTGTAGGTGATGGTAAGACACAACGGGTGGGCATTGATTGTGATGAAACTTTTAGACCGATCGTCAAACCCGCCACCATTCGCATGGTTCTAGTATTGCTCGCTCCAACAATTGGTGCCTTCACCAATTGGATGTTAAGAACGCGTTTCTCCATCACTATCATGGTGTTAGCTCACTACAACTTGTAATGTCTGAAACCTCTACACTCATGACATTGAACATTGTCTAAATCCTTTGTGCTGTTTTGATTTCTAGGCTCAGACTTATCACTTGTAGGAGCCACATCCTTTGTTTGGAACCTATTGGCGGACTGACCCAATGGTCTGGGAGTGGAAGGTTCAGATGAAGACTTGAAGTGCCCATTGAAAGGTCTTTTTAAGTTGTTCTTTTTCTTGAGAAAGTCACTGAATTTCCTGGTGATGAGAGCAATGCCATCTTCATCTAAGTTGCATTCTCAGCCTCATGTGCTAGGGCAGCAAGATCAAGGTCTTCATCTCAAAATCTGGGGCTGAAATTAGAGCAATGCTTCTCCCTTTCGGTTGTTTGATTTTTAATTTCATCTCGTAGGTTTTCAACGATCCAACGAGTTCATCATAACTCATGACAGAAGTATCATTGGCTTCTTCAATGGCAGTGATCTTCATGTTGAATTTTTCGGTCACAAGTCGTAGGAATTTGCTCACCAGCCTTTCATTTGAAATGGGGGTACCCAACGATTGACATTCATTTGCGATGTCAAGGAGCTTTGCACTGTAATTTGCAACGGTTTCACTTTCCTCCATCCTTAGAACCTCAAATTGAGTTGCCAACGTCCTTAGTTTAGTTCGGTGGACTCCTTTAGACCCTTCACAAAAGAGTTGTAGAGCATCCCATACTTTTTCAAGTGATCGTTCTTGATAAGAAATGAAAGTTTTGAAGGTCTTCAATAACTTGCATGAACGTATTAAAAATAATGCTAGTGGTGATGTTGAAACATCTTAACTGAGATACTTGCAAAAGAAAGAAAGACGCGGGAATGATTTTTATTTGTGAGTTAAAATAACTCACAAATCGTGACCTTAGGCCAAAAGGGTATAACTAGAAATGTTTTACGAATGAAGAAAACAATTAACTCTCTTGTAAATTACAAAAAAACAATGAAAAAAGTTGCTCATAAAATCTGCTCGTTCGATCAAACACGAACTCAAAGAATTCTCTAAAACGGAGCAATGGACGCTTTGATATTCTTTCTGTTTTTTTCGTCCTCGCAGTTATCCTTCATCAAAACATCAATTGATATATATAGTCAAACTTTCTCGAAAGAGTCCTTATTTCATACAACAAGGATTTCGTGATTATCTCTATAAAACAAATACGTAAGAGTTAAATAAATACGTTACCAGGATAAAGAACTCTATTAAATTGTAAGGATTAATCTACTAAACATTCTAATTACACTATGAGGTCAAAAAAGACAAAACTCTTTAAATAAACTAGCTCAATTAATAGGAATTTTAAATACTACATAAACAACATCAACAAAATCCTATCAATCGTAATAAAAAAAGTAGTGATCGCAGCCTAATAAATAAAAAACTCAACTATTTGTAAATGTTCTTATCGAAGTTACCGCCTGCACGGCTAAACCAAATCAGAATGTTAAAATTACAACTATATTACAAAAACTACCATTAAAGTTTTGGCCAAATTACAAAAAAAATACTCAATTAATTAACTTAATTAAAATTACCAAAAAAAAAAATCACATTCGGGGTTGCATTCATCATCGATTATTTTACATTTACAATACTTGATTATATTAAAACCATAAAATTTATATGGAGCCTTTTCATAGATTTTGGATGCGTTAATATTGGAAAAAAGTGTGTGAATTATTTGAGATTCTTATTTGAAATTTGATGATCATGATTCATGTTACAAGTCAAATCAAATTTCCTTTCCCAACTAAAATGACTATATCGGATGTCTCGAAGGGATTAGATTTTAAAGGCAATATTTTAATAATCAAAAAATAATATTAAATCAGTTTAAGCCTCCCTCATAGGCGGCCAAAGTTAGGTGAACTGTCAATTTAAGTTGGCAAATACAGCATGGAACCAACAAATTAACTAAGATATTTTAGTAACCACGTCTATAATAATTTAGAATAATCCAAATTTTATTTGTAATAATAAATTATTAATTAAACTCCACGTGGCTAATTTCACGCCACCAGCTCTGCATACAGCAGTTAATTCGACGCCGTCGTTTTAGCCACCCGCAGAGTACCCTCTCCAGTACCAAAATGTCCAATTCTCTCCATTTCCCACTTAAAACGCCTTTTTCATCTCACCTCCTAACTAACTCTGTTCCGAACACGAGTGGATAAGTGAACCGCAGAATGGAAACTCAATTATCGATCAACACAAGCACAATGACGAAGCTCAATATCGTTAGCCAGTGGTTTTTGTTGGGAAAGCGAAGCTTGAAGCCATTTCCAAGATGCCGCGTGTTCTCCTCTGCAACCAAACAGTGGGACGGCGCCGTTTCGATGGTTCAAGGTGCCTCCAGAGGCATTGGCCTTGAATTTGTGAGCCCTAATTTCTCTGCCTATAGCTCCGATCTTACGAAATTACATTTCGCAATCATTTTTGCTCTTTGGATTTCAATTTTGTGTATAATTCTAAATATCATTTTCAATTTCATTTTTGGGCTGATTAATTATAGGTTACACAATTATTAGAGAAAAATGAGAAAGGGCGTGTCGTGGCAACATGCCGTAACCCTAATGGGGCAACTGGGCTTTTGGAGTTGAAGAATAAGTTTGACGAACGTTTAGATATTCATCAGCTAGATCTCACAGATGATAGAACAATAGAGGTATTTTTATAAATATACTCTCACACAGTTATTATTTTCCCCCTTTGCAAAATATTGAATTTCTTTTTTATTTTTGTTTTTTGTTTTTCCCCAGGCAACAGCAAAGTCAGTGCAAGATAAGTATGGGTACCTAAACCTTCTGGTAAACGCATCCGGCATTCTATCGATACCCAATGTTCTGCAGCCAGGTTGAAATGTTTTGCATATTTATTATAATTAGTAGATTTTTTTTTAATTATTATTATGTTAAAATAATATGCGAATATCGTCTTGTATGCATTGATCAGTACAGAAACAACATTGAATAAAGTTCAGAGATCTTCGTTACTTCTAGCTTATGAAGTCAATGCCGTTGGTCCGATTTTGGTTATCAAGGTATTAAAAAATGAGAGAAAGAAAAAAAAAAGATTTGATTAAGCAACTCATTTTTAAAAAGTGTTTATTAATTAATTGTATGAAAAGCATATGTGGCCTTTGCTCAAGGCCGGAGGTGGTAATGGAACCGAACGCGATTGTGCAATAGTTGCTAACATTAGTGCCAGAGTAGGATCGATCGGAGATAATCGTCTCGGAGGATGGCACTCGTATCGGTCATCTAAATCTGCACTTAATCAGTGTATTGTTTTGTTTTGTTTTTGTGGTTGTTTTTTCAAATTCTTAAAGCGGTATTGGTGTTTATTCGTGAAAACCCATTTTGTGAAATTGTGCAGTAACGAAGACAGTGTCAGTCGAATTTGCACGCAAGAAAGATCCAATTGCATGCATTCTTTTACATCCGGGCACAGTGGATACAGATTTATCTAGACCGTTCCAAGGGAATGTTCCGGAAGGCAAACTCTTCACCAAAGAGTTTTCGGTCCAGAAGCTTCTGAATATTATCGACAACGCAAAGAAATCTGATAACGGCAAGTTTTTCGCTTGGGATGGTCAAGAGATTCCTTGGTGATTAAACAAACCACCAAAGGATCACTTATTATGTTTAACAAATTAATGTTTGTTATTATTATTATTATTTTCTTGGATTTTTGTTTTTGACAAGTAAATTGAAGTACTCAGAATTCTTATTGCCACACAATGATGAAAATAAAATTACTGACTCCATACAAGAACGATCTAACGCCTTGGCAATGGAAAAACCCATTTGCAGTTTTATTCGACAGAGCTTCTAAATTCCTAACATGACTTCAAATCTCTGATCAACTTCAGTGGAGCCTGTGGAAAAAAAAGTCATTTCTTAGAAACCTCTCTACACGACAAGCTGGAATCGGATTAAAGAAACAATAAAGAAAGTGTAGGGAGAGCTTACTTCTCACAGTCGGTGTTCAGAGAAACGGGGAAACCGACTTTGATTTTGCAAGCGTTAGGGATCTGGCTCAAAAACCTGTCTTGAACGCCGGCAAAGTTTTTGACACCGGACTTGAGGCATCTGCAGATGACCTTCTTGTCTTCGACCGTCTTCACGCCCCGAGCGAGCTCTTGTAGCCCGGAGCAGCAAGCTGCTGGTGGCGTGCTGACTTTTCCGGTGGCGAATGTAATGCATGAGGCGGCCCTCATGTCGACGGGGCCACATGACCCGGCTGCATTGCTCAGCTGAGCAAAGCAGTAAACGACGGAGAGGATGAGAAACATGGAGAAAAAAGCACTCTTCATTTTTCTTTTCTTGGAGTATTGAGGGGTTTTTTTGGATGTTTAGAAGTGATTTGTTTTTTTTTCTTTTTTAGATTGCTGATGAGAGTTGATGAGAAGGTGGTGGTGGAAATGGGGTTTATATAGAGAAGGATTGGGGTGTCATTGATGGCATTGGGCATTGGGTAATGTGGAGTTTGAGTTTCCCAATAACATCTGATCATATGGATAACAATTTTGCAGGGAGATTTCTTGAGGGGGTTGATGAGGGTTAAAAAACGTAATTGATGTATCCTGCTCTTTTTTTTTTACCCCTTATCTTCTTAGGCTTCATTTGGGTTGATTCGATGTTGAAGATTTCAAATCCTTGATGACAAATCCATGAATAATTTGGCAGTGAATTACTAAGAGGCTATTTTTGGAGTCATTTTAAGAGGATTTCAAAGCCTTCTTATTTAGAGTAATTTGAGGTTTTTTTCCCCAAATTCTCAGTCAAATTGAACCCTAATGAAAATTTTCAAATTTGTCGATTTATTATTATTTATTATTATTATTTTTGGCATGGTTAAGATTTTATTCAAGTTAGTTTTTATTATTTTAGCTATGAACCGTTCCATGGCGCATTCTTTGTGAAAAGGCTAGGGGTGTAATAAAAGCACATTCTATTAACTAAATTACTTAGTAGTAAGATTTTTATTTTTTTTAATTAAATCAGATACTCCTTTATATTAGCAGAGCCTATGTATATAAAATAATAATAATAATTATTATTGTCTAACCCACGAGTTTGTCACATATGTAAACCGTAGTAAATAAATATTGAAAACAACAATCAATTCCCATTTAATTCAAGCTGAAGTTGTTACACCTAAACAGGAAAAAATTTATGTTCACCTCATGTTTTAAATTCACCTCATGTTTTAAATTCAGGGTGTTACTATGGAATTTTCAAACATTGTGTTGATGTATGGATTGAGATTTCGAATAAAATGTTCAAAAATTTCTTCCGAGCACCATGAAATTTAAAACACGGAGTGAACTCATAAAAAGTCATGGTGCCGCCGAGGTATTCGCTTCTTTTTTTTTTCTTTTTTTTTTTTGTAATTCTAATTCAAGTAAATAAGATGTAATATGAGAAATTTACCTCCAGAAGTACAAACTTCTGTCAACTCCATTTCAAACCCAACTATAACCCGGTTCCTTCCAAACCCGCCACTCTTCCATCACACCCCGAACATCGTTCACGTCATCCCATTGCCCCAACGACGAATACATATTAGCCAGAAGCACATAAGGGGCCGCATTACTCGAATCAATCCGGAAAAGCTGGTCCGCCGCTTTTCTTCCCAGGATCACATTCCCATGAACCCTACAAGAACTAAGCAACACCTCCCAAACAATCGGATCATCTTTACACGGCATCTTTTCAATAATCTCCTCAACTTCACCGAACCGGCCCGCCCGGCCCAAACAATCGATTACACAAGCGTAGTGATCGCTACTCGGCTCCAACCCGAATTCTCGCCGCATCGAATCGAATATTCTCAACCCATCGTCCACCAATCCTGAATGACTGCAAGCCGTTAAAACGGCGACGAGTGTAATAGAATCGGGCTCGGAATTATTTCGAATCATTTTCTCGAACAAATCAACGGCATCGGCCCCACATCCGTTATGAGCGTATCCGTGTATCATCTCGTTCCATGTGACGGTATTTTTAAAGGGCATCGTGTCGAAAACCCTGCGGGCCCCATCGACATCGCCGCACTTGCAGTACATACCAAGCAGGGCGGACCCCACATAAATATCGTCCACGTGCCCGTTTTTCGTTATCGATCCGTGAACCTGTCTCCCTTGAGACAGGGACGAGCTCGACGAGCAACAATTTAGTATCGCGGCATAAGAAAATTCGGTCGGCAACAACCCGTTAACCCGCATTCGATTAAATAAACTAAAAGCTTCATTATTTAACGAATTAACGGATAAACCCGCTAACATAGAATTGCAACAGACGATATCGTATTTGGACAAATTGTTGAATATACGTTTCGCCGATTCTATTTCACCGCATTTAGAGTAAACATTAATCAGTCCGGTGGCGACGTATAAATCCGTACAAAACTCTGTATTCAATAAAACAGCATGTATTTGCTTGCCACTCTCCAAGAACCCCATGCTCGCACAAGAACTGAGAATTACAGCGAAAGTTACTCGGTCGGGCTCCACGTTTTCTAGCTGCATTTCTCTAAAAAGCATCAAAGCCTCCTTATAAAACCCGTTCTGCGAATAGCCTGAGAGCATAGCGTTCCACAAGGTCAAACTCGGTAACGGCATACTATTAAATATCCGAAGCCCGGTTTCGACATCCCCACTTTTCAAACAATCAGTAAGCAAATTGACGTAAGTAACCTCATCAGGCTCAAACCCGCAAGCCCGCATTCTATTCAAGCACTCTATTGCCGTTTCGATTTTGTGTTCCTTGCCATATCCAGATATCATAATATTCCACGAAACAACGTTGACTTTGGTCATACCATCGAATAAAATCTCCGCACGCTCCATATATCCGCATCTCGCATACATATCAAGCAAAGAATTGTTTACGTGCATGTTCTTTTCGAACCCGAGTTTCATAATAAGCACGTGTATTTGTATCCCAAGAATCTTACTTTTGGAACAAACACACAATACACTCGACAGAGAAACAGAGTCGATGATCGTCTCTCTATGCATTAGCCTAAACATATCAAAAGCTTCGTCTAAACGGTCGGATTTCACTAAACCCTCCATCATTGAAGTAAACGACACCTCGTTACACTCGGGCAAATCCTTAAAAACTACAAACGCGTCGTTAATGGACTCACACTTCGTGTACATGTTCAACAACGCGTTGCCCACGTACAAATTCTCACTAAGCCCAATCTTGATAGCAACACCATGGCACTCTTTGCCACACTCTAAATTGCCCACACCCCCACAAGCACTAAATACACTCGCTAAGGTGAAACGGGTCGGCATGAAACCGCTCGATCTCATCGAGTAATAACTCTCCAGGGCCTTCTCTTTCGGCCCGTTTCGCGACAGGAGACTAATTATTAAATTCCAAGAGATTGTGTTTTTCTCGGGCATTTGATCAAACACGTGATAGGCATTGATCAAGTCATTTGATTTGCAATAAGGAGCTAAAACGGCGTGGTAAGAGAATATGTTTCTCTGGGGCATATGGTCGAACAGGTGGCGGGCGGCGGCTGTGTCGCCGCATTTTGAGTGGAGCTCAATGAGGCGGTTTACGAGAAAGGTGTTTGAAAGTTGGTCGGTGCGAAATATGTGAGCTTGGACGAGTTTTCCCGCCTTGTGGGCTTTGTGATCGATGCAAGTTTGCAATGCGTTCGCTAGATACGAAGCATTCTTGGTTTGCATTTCTAATAAAAGTCTTAATAGCTTTCAGTTTGAAACTAGTAACCATTGTTATTGGTTGCTAACAGAGGTTCAGCAAATGCGACTATGGTGAGGAGTTCGCACGCTTTTATAGGAAACTGGGCCTATTATAATTGTAGTTGGGCCATGTTTAGGCCTGTAAATTCCCCATAATGTACAAGACATTTGATAGCAGGCCCACTGCAGTTTTTTCCGTCCAATTTTACTTTTCTTTTTTTTTTTTTCCTTACAAAAAATGTCATTGAATCAATTAATTTATATATCCTTATTATATTCTACACATTCTTATTCCCCCCAATTACTAGATACACCCATAAGAATTATGAAATTATTGCGCGCGTATATATATATAATATCATCTTTCATTTATTTCTAACATTTTCTTGTTCAACCTCACTTCAATTATCTTCATTCCCTAATTCTTCGAATATTATTAAAAAAAAAATGGATGATAAAAAGATAAGGGAACAACCAATGTAAATATTTTTATATTTTTGACCGATTTAATTTGTTGTTTTCGTATCTTTGTTGTTAGTTGTAGCTCGACATTTTAAAAAACTCGTCGCAATATTTTCGGTCGTGATACACCAAAAATGAAAGCAATTTTAGGACTTGGTTGACCAGAAATTACCTATATTTTACCACAAGTGGCTGGAATTTATCCGTTATTTCAACCACTAATGGATGAACATTATACAAAATTTGACTTACATGTATCGGCTTCTCTCTCTCTCTCTCTCTCTCTCTCTCTCTCTTTTTGCAATTTATAAAGAAATCGAACACATATTTGACAGAACCTAGTGTCGTTAGTCTATTAATAAATTAGTTATAAATTATATAGATGACTTCACAGTAGATCAATATTTTGAGACTCGTGAACATTTGGTAAGTTAGATACGAAGGTTTCATAAGGAGTTATTATGGTTTTGAAGTCTTTTGAGGATTTAATTTTTCTTATAGCATTGATCTTGAATATGTAGAATATATTTTTAGTCTTTTTTTAGATTAAAAATACTTCCGGTGTTTTATCTCTCTCCAGAATCCTAGGTATGGAAATCCACAACTTTTTTTACTAATTTTATTTTTAGAGCTTTGCTAAATATTAAGGAGACTTTTTTAATTTTGGTCACAGGATTCTAGGGGACGATGTGGAAAGAGAGTGCTTGTCGAATGCTTTCACACTACATATGCAGTTATTGGTCGAAGTTCTTCGGAACAATTGTCCGCTCGTCGATTCGTTGTTCTATTACGATGCTTCGTGGAACCTGTGGTGGCTGAGCGTGGTAAACTGATAGTTACTGAGCAACGTGGTATCTTACATGGACGCTACGTACGTGTTTCGTGATTCGAGATCTCTTGAGCAAAAGTCTTGGGTCAAATCTCTGAACTATGTTTTTGATTGTTTATGCTTTTCACACTATATGAAACAAATTTTATCGAATTGGGGAGTTGGATGCTACGATTAGGAATCCGGTTTCTAACTTCGTAAAACCTTAATCTTAGGTTCATCTCATGCCAATTCTCGATATTCATGATGAAAACTCCCGACGTTATTTGGTGTTAAACGAGATATTGATTCCAGCTTCTTGTGACAGAACCTAGTAAGCCGACATGTTACTGGACAACCATCATCGAGCACGGTGCTTCCCACAAGTTCTTGTAAGCAAGCGCAAGGATGACATGCACTTAACATATAACAAAAATTCATGAAACCCATGATTAATACAAATAAAGGGCGAAATGAATAGTATTCTATACATTTGATTTAGATGTTCTCTTTGGCAAGTTTTGTTATTTGGGCAGCGACAGTCCGAGTTTTGGTCCTTTTTTTCTTAGGGCCTATGATGGTCGGAGAATACGAGTACGAGGGACCATAAAACTTTGGTCTGCTTATGAGCTTGAACTTATTGATCTTGAATCAGGCACATCTTCTTCAATTTGTACTTTCGAGTACATTTGGTGACACTAGCTATTTCACATGACTACAAACAAGAAAACTACACACAAAAACAAAAAAAAAAAAAGGATAAAAAAAAGTTGTATAGGAGTAATAATAATAATAATAATAATAATAATAATAATAATAATAATTGAAACTTCTACGGTTCCGTGAGGGCCACCATTCTTTACTTAATCACAATCATTGGATCAAAAGTTGATTACAAATATTGGTAAATGGATGGATGTAAATGCAGGGAGTGATGGGTATATTACCTCCACAACAACGTAGTTATTTCCAATAATAATAATAATAATAATAATAATAATAAGCTTGTCAAGCATTTTTTTTAATAATATTTCTTACCACCATAAATAAGAAAAATAAAAAAAGAAGTGATGAACATATGCAACATGACTTAAAAAATATGAAAGTTTTTTGGCGCTAATCAAATACACAATTAAATACGTCTTACAGTCAGGAAAGACATTGTTGCAATGATTCAATGATTGGAAAATCCTTATGATCATTCTTTCGTGTTCAAATTTCTTTCAAAAAAATATTATCAAAGCAAATCGTATAACAAAACAATGAATGTTGTTCATAAATTTGAAAATCCAGGTGAAAACCACAAATCGATCGGGGCCTTCAATCAAGTAAGATCAGTATTAATACTAACCAAGTTTACTAAATGGCGTTTGAATATTTTTTTTTCCAATTATTAGCAATTAACATTTAGCCCCAATTTCACTTTTGGCAATTCACTTTTGGCTCGTCCAAAGAGACGATGTGAACCCATACTTGCATACAAGCAAACCTGTTAAAGTTTCGATACTATGTTATTGAATTGTCATAAATTTTTACAATAACATAACATTACACCAATACACTATAAAACACGCACAATCCCATAGTCACATGCATATAAAGATTCAAATATTTTATCTCGACTACCAAACCCCATCTCATATAGCACTTTGTTCATCATCGACGTTGCCTTTGTTGCGGAGCATCCTCAGTCATATTTAAGGGATTCTCATTCGTGTTAGAGGTTTGTCAACTCTTGCTCTCCTCACACAAGAGTAGACATCATATTAATTTGTCTCTCCTCTTGATTTTTATGCCATTTTCTTTCTCGTTGAGTTGTAAGCTTTTTTATAAGACCGTATCCCTAATGACCGACAATGGCAACCATTTTCGGTTCCTGACACTGAAAATGGTATACATTTTTAGTTGTTAATGACAAAAAATGGATAGAAGATTCATCATCTTCCTACCGAACATTGGCGCAATTTCCAGTAATCATGACAAAAAATGGCTGAAAAATTCTTCATCTTCCTACATGTTTCATACCAACCATAGTTTTTATAAATCACAATTTCATAGCCACACACCTCAATTTTCATTAATATCAACTTAATTTTTAAGATAGGACTATGCTTAAACAATAAACTACACGACTTACTTATATAAATTCTGAAATAAATTGAAAACCTTCAAACCAGAAAAAAGAAGATGTCAATAACCGACCTTTATCAATTGGTGGTTGATCAAATTTGAGTGAAGCTAGTAATGTGTGTTGTAATATTAATTTGACATAATTTATTGTCAAATGTAGTTTAGATAATTACTTTCGGCGTTAATAAGAATGAGAGAGAGAGAGAAAAAAAAAAACAAAAAAAAAAACATAAGAGTGTCAATAGTATGTTGGTTCCCTAGTGAACATTTGCAAATAAAATTAGCCCTTTTCCTTTCGGTTTGGGAATATCAGTTCTTTCTCAGGTTATTTCACTCGTTTTAAAATATTATTTTTTAATAAATGATCTTATAATTAATTAATGTTTAATTATTTAATTATTATCAACTCGATTTCCCATGATAGTTAATGTAGATAAATGAAATAATGTGAATTTTAATATAAAAAAGTAGAAAATATATAGAAAAACAAAATTAACTACATACTAAATTAAATAGCAAATTTATCTTTATGGGACATATTACTCCCTCCGTTCCACAAATATAGTTCAATATTCCACAAATATAGTCCAATATTCCATTTTTGTCCGTACCACAGAGATAGTACTGTTACCATATTTAACATATGATAAAATTTTCATTTGCACACATATCCTTAATTAATATTCTTGAAATACTAGTTTTCTACCCCGTAAAAATTGATGATTACAATGCTAAATCCTACTATTTCAATAACAAATATACTAACTCCAACACTGAATTGTATGAGTATTAATTGACATTAATAAATTCAAGAAAGGTATAATTGAAAAATACTAATTAAATTAATGATTTAACTATATAAACTACTCATTTCTTTAATCTGTGTTAATACAACTGCAAGACTAAGACTATCATTTTGGAACGAAAAAAAAAATATCCACGAGACAGACGTTGGACGACGAACCAACTTTGGTGATACATAAAATCATTTTCATTACAAATTTTTCAACTAGTTTGATATGATATTATATTTATTTAGTTAGTTTTATTATAAATCAAAACACTTAAATTTATATCAAAATAAAAATTCAAACAGCTTTTTATTTATTTATTTTAAAGCATTAAAATAACAATTAACTATATATATATATATATATATATATATATATATATATATATATATATTCATTGTGGGTTTGATGAAATAAATTAGAAATGTATTTTATTGTCCGACAAAAATTAATAACTTCTAAATTATCAAATTTTGCGATAGAAATTAGAAAATGAAATGGAACGATACATCACCTTTAATTCTTGATTTCTCTCGCAAATAAAAATAAAATAAAATTCCTTACAATAAATAATAAATAAATTAAATTATTTCCTAATGGTACTAATGTACCACTATCTTCAGCACAAAACCCCAGTCCCCATTTTTCCTCCCCGTAGCCACCCATCATTAAATCCGCACACCCACCTGAACAATTCAAGACTGTTGAAATTGAGAACGAATCCCCTCAATTTCTCCATCCAGATGGACGGCGGCGGGGTTGATTCCGACGGCCGCGCATTCACGAGCGCGGAGGAGATGTGGCTGGAGGAGGTCGGGGAGGGCGATTGCCACAAGAAATCCCAGTGGTACTCCCAGGGCGTCGGCTATTGGGAGGTATATTTAATTCCTCGCCCAGATTCTTACCTTTTTAATTTCTTTTTTTGAAGTACTTAGAAAAAAATGATATTTTTTGAAGTAATTCGGAAAAAAAATGATTTTTTTTTATTTAAAAATTTGGAAGAGAAGGGCGTGGAGGCGACTGTGGACGGTGTGCTTGGAGGTTATGGGCATGTGAATAAACCAGATATTGAGGGTAGCGAGGCGTTTTTGAAATCAATTTTGGCTGAGAAATTTCCAGATGCTGGTAAAGGAAGGCATCTTGTTGCTCTTGGTATACTATCTAACAAATTAAAGTTTTTTTTTTAATTATTTATTATTTTCCCCTCTCTTATCTTGAATGGAATATGGGTTTTTGTTTAGATTGCTGATAACTTTGTTAGCTGTAGTAAATATTGGTATATTTTCTTCTCCGGTTATATTTATTTTGTGGTATTTTATAATTTAAACATAATACCCTGTTGATTGGAGAGTTAATTATTTGTGCAGATTGTGGTTCAGGGATAGGGAGGATCACCAAGAACCTTCTGATTAGATATTTTAACGAGGTACTTCTTTTTATGCAGTATGTACATATATTCGGATGCTGTGCAGCTTGTTGAAACACTTATTAATGTTGAATTTATTTTTGTAATGATTGATAACGATATGCTTGCGTGAGTCCAGGTTGACCTGCTCGAGCCTGTTTCGCATTTTCTAGAAACTGCTCGGAGTAATTTAGCTGCAGAAAATCCGACAGCTGTGGATGAGCATAGAGCTGTCAACTTTTTTTGTCATCCACTTCAAGTAAGATGTATACCGATCGTAAAAAAGAAGAAGTGATTCTTAACTTATAGCCGGAAAAAAAGAAAAGAAAAGTGAATCACTTTTATTTAGAGTCTTGCAAACACTCGTAATATTTATTTTTGAATTCAACTAAATGGCAATATCCGGGTTATTTTGCTTGCTTTTAGTGTTTTTTCTTTTTCCTTTATTTGAAAACCAAAGCTGTTTATTGAATGGTATGAAATTAATTGCATACATATTCACGAATCATTTTGGCATATGATATCCTTATTCTAGGAGTTCACGCCTGAGGCAGGGAGATACGATATTATATGGGTTCAGTGGTGTATTGGGCATCTTTCAGATGATGACTTTTTGTCATTCTTCCAACGAGCAAAGGTAAATAATCATCTTTTAGTTTCACATTTTGTTGGGATTTATTTTTAGTTTCAATAATTGAGCGAAATTTATTGCCAACCAATTTTTTAAAAAACTAAACTAAAATAATTTAAAGATTATTCGAATATCTTAATGGTCAGAGTTGCAAAACATTGCATGGAACCATAATCTATTTGAAATGTCGATTTTATTTATTTATTTGAGCATTATGTGACGTATATTATATTTTCCTACCTATACCTTTTCCAGGTTGGTCTCAAACATGGTGGGATTTTTGTTCTGAAGGAAAATATCGCGAGAAGTGGTATAATTTTATTTAATCCTTAATTTGTAGCTCGTACTTTCTTATATCATATAATTTATGTTAGTCGATTTTCTTCACACTATAGGTTCTGTTTCTTTTATTTTCCACTGTCCCGTGAAATTGCTTTTTTTTTTTTTTTCGTGCGTATGTTTGTGATTATGCTGACTCGGATACTAAATACCGTTCTTTAGGTTTTATTTTGGATAAAGAAGACAAGAGTGTTTACGAGATCTGACCCGTATTTCAAGCAGCTCTTTAAAAAATGTGGGCTGCATATTTACAAAATGAAGGTAATTTTAAATTCTGATATATATTTTTGTGATTGTATTTTTAAAAGATCTCGTGCATTTCTGGCACCTAGCCGTTTTTTAAAACACTAATAATAAAATGATATGTTTTGGGTGAGTAGATTATTTGCTTTCATGATTCCTCAAAACCTTGAAAACATATATTAAATTAATTGAAATATTAAAATTTTGTTGTTGTTGGACAGGATCAAAAGGGTTTTCCTGATGAATTGTTTGCTGTAAGGATGTATGCATTGACTACTGAGTTGCCAAAGCGAGTCAGCAGTTCCAGAATCAAGAGACCTGCCAATAGACCTGCCATTATCAAATGACCTTTTTTTCTTTTTTTTTTTCTTTTTTTTTTTTTCCTTTTAATCTTTTTAATATTATTTTGGTTTTCTGCCATATTGTAACACTTCCCTTTTTTGTACTTTTTTTTTTGGGAAATAAATATACTAGTACAATGCTTTTCAGCTCATTATTAGTTTGTGAATTTGTGTTTTTTTTTTGTTTTTTTTTTCTTAATTGAGAAAAGATTTTGGATTTTTATTTAAATAACTCTGAAGTTGAAGAAAGAAAATAAAACAAACAAATAATTAAAATAAAGGGCAACACGTGTAAGAAATTCCTAAGAGCACTCCACAATATCATCCCAATTTCCAACCACTTTGACTCTTTCTTCAGTGAAAATAAGGCCACCGAGGCAGTTATTATTGCAAACTGTCTTATCTAAAAATAAACCTATTTTGCAAATTATACAATATATAGATATTTATTAAATATATATATAAAATTAAGGAGTTTAGAATTGGCATTAGACTTAATAAAAGATGGAACGCCTTAGCCATTACTAATGGTGGAGCTATTATGACCCTAATGAATGAATTAATAAATGGTGCATTTTTTTTTTTTTTTTTGTACTTATTTCAGCTTTTAAGAAAAAATGTAAATAACCAATCAAGCCCATTTGAGATAAAGAATGTACCCCTCCCACTAAATCAAGAAAGATATTTAGTTACCATAATTAATATATCATTAAATTTTTTTTACATATACTTTTATTTAAATATAAAATTAACGTTTATAATGTAAAATTTTAATATTTTAATAATAAATATACTAATTTAAATACTTATTTCTTAAATTATTTATTGACATTAATAATTTCATTCGAGAGAAGGCGTAATTAATATATATGTATATATATATAAATTAATATTTAAATAATATAAACTATAAATTTCTTAATTTGTGTATAATTAATCGCATTAAGTAATTTAATTGGACATAATATAACAGAGGATAAAACAAACCTACATTCTTGCAAATGAGAAACTTGCAAGAAAATTATTGAACCAACCAACAAAAACATCACAAGACATCCTAATTCCTAACATCTAATTAGGAATACAACAGAACAACAGGGTCAAAAAGAAAAAAATTAAAATAAAATCAAAACTGCCCTAATTAAAATTACATTTCACCATTCTCTCTAATTTGTTGAACAAATTTCTTTGGAACCAAACATCTCTCCGAAGAGTACAACTTTTCTTGAATCACGGAAGATTCTAGAAGATTCTTCAATTCTTCATCACTTTCCATTTTCTCTCCATTTTCCTATTAAAAAAATTACAAGAATTCCACATAAAAGCTGAAAATCACTTTTTAAAATAAATAAATAAATAAATAAATAATTACCTGATGATATGAAGCGGCAAATTCGAGAATCCCAACTTGTGCCTGCAAGAACTTAATATACTTATAAGCCGCTTGCAACATCTCCGCCGTGTTCATCTTATGGCCACCAGGTACAAGCTTCCCAAGCTCCTGCGTCTTCACCGTAATCCTCCTGCGCCGCTGCCTCGCCGCAACGCTCTGCGCCGACAAGCTCGCCTCCTTCTTCACACCCTCGCCGCTGTAAACCGGCGGTCCGGCCGGAAACTCGGGTAGTGCTTGGACCGGCGGTCCGGCCGGAAACTCAGGTAATGTCTGGACCGGCGCCGGAAAATAACAGTTATTAGGGTTTTGAACAAAACCGTCGAGGTTAAAAAGAAGGGAATTGGAATTAGGGTTTTGTGGTGAGTAAAATAAGTCGCTTGGGTCAAAGAGCTGATAATCGGGAAAAGGTTGAAGCTGATTATAATTATAATTATAATTATAATCTGGGGTAATTAGCTCGGTTTGGGGTGTAATTAACTCGGAGTCCTGAAAAGCTTCCCAGTTCGAGTAGTAGCTTAAAGCCATTGATGAAGACATAATAAACCTGCGGAGAAAACAAATTTAATTTAATTAGTAAAAAAAAAAAAGGAGGGAAAATAATTACTGTGTGACAGTAAAAATATACTACCTGAAGAAGATTCTATTTGTGTCTTCTTTTACTACAGTCTTGAATATGAGTGGACCTGTAAAAAAAAACTAGACTTAGAAATATAGAATGTTTATTTTTAGAGAGAGACAGAGAAAGGGGGACGTGGGAATGGAGGTTATTGGATTAGAGATGATAATATGGTCATTAAATCATAATAACAGGTAACTAACCCCATATTATTAGGAGGCCAAACATAATGAGCTTTTAGGGTTATTTATTGGCGGCTAATTAATTTCTCACTCTATAACCGTTACCTCACTCACACCTTCAATTAGATTTTTTTTTTGGTGTAAATTTTTTTTTCTCGTTTTGTGCTTAATAATTTTGTCATTTTCATATTGCTCACGGCCAAAAAAAAAATAAAAATAAATCTTTGAGAAGATTATTTATAGTTAGTAAAGAAATAGAAGAAAGAGGTATAGTGATGTTTTCAATATGAAACGGACTTTTAATTTATAACGTGATTAAGAAAGAGAATTTAGCTAGCTAGGTTGCGCAAACAAAGTTATTGAGGTGTAATTGACGGTATAATATGTATTTGATTAAGGGAACGAATATATGCACCCAAAAATTTTATTAGTTAATTCCAAAATATTTTGAACAAAAATAATTATAATTGAAAAGATTAAAATAACTTTACCACAATATATAATTAAAATTGACAACTAATATTTATGCAATTCCTCTTTCTATGGTGCAAGAAGGTCAACAAAAAGCTGGAGCTTCATGGTGAATGGGTAAGTCGTGTTCTGCCCCGAACTAGCTAGCCCTATAGTCCCATCCATAGCAATACACCTCACCACATTCTCACCCAAGTGTTGAGCGACCTTAAGAGCCGTCAAGATCGGGGGCAAACCGTCATCAAATCTCACATCGACGATGGCGCCGATGACCTGACACACCTTCCCGATCGCGCCTTGACCAGTGAACTCATCGGTGATCTCCCCGCTGATTACACCGCTTGGGGATTTAGATGGAGTGGTAGCCGCAGCTTCCGCGGAGGTCGCCGTTCGAAGCTCACAGCGTGGACCATGCTGTCGCCGTCAAAGAAGTGGTGGCCGGCTCGAAGAGCGGGCTGGCGGCATTCCGGACGTACACGCCCCGGATAGACCCGAGATCTTTCCGGCAACCGGGAGGTTGTTTCCTGTCGGGCTGCTCCGACACCAGAGAAAAGTTCCCGGCGATCTGGACGGCGGGGTCCCCCTGAAATAATCTATTGGTATAATTAAGTGAAGAATGATATATGAAATTCGTTAATAATTCTATTTACACACGTATTAAATTTTTAAAAAGTCAAACACTTGTATTAGGACATATTGACGTATCATAAGCCATCTGACCCGATACTATAATATATTGTTTTTTTACTATTGAAATGTATTAATTTTTGTACTCGAAAGTATTGATTTTTCATAAATCTCTGACCCGTTATATGATGTTTTAATCAGGATATAAATTTTGGCCTGACGGATAATCTATTAATCAGGACTGACAAGAGTGTTGCCCTTTAAAAAATATCACATTCTCAACCCGTGTCTAATTTTTAACTATTAATTTTTATTAACAAATCATTAATACTTAGATTAAATTTATTAATAATTATTATTTACACACTTTTAAAAACTCAAAAAATATTACTCTCAACACGTGTCGCATTGTATCGATTTCAAACTAATATTTAGTAATTATTAATATATAATTTTATATTTTTATGGTTAATTGAATTCATTACTAATATTTGATTACATATTTAGATTATTGCAAATAACTCGTAATTTACATATATAAAATATTTGAAATTCGAGAAATGAAATTATTTAACTTTTATTATAAATACAACTTATTTAATTATTTCATAATTAATACTTTTTTAATTAAAATTATTTCATATCTAATTTATTTTTTTTGACTAAAGCAAACAATTTAGAATTTTTTTTATTAATAATACATGACTTACTTATATTTTTATATTATAAAAATAAAAAATTTATTGAAAATGGCAATAAAAGGAAAAGATTAAATTGAGAAAGATAAAATAAAATGAAAATATTAAATTAAGTAGATATAAAACTCGGATTACAGTACATAAGCAACTGAAGCACCAAATTTTTTTATTTGTCAAATGAATCATGTGAAGCAGACACATGAGTTACGAGGATTTTGTATTAGTATACATGGGTGAGTCGACGTATGGAAATCAAACACACAAATACAAATTTTAAGCATGATTTTATTTATATTGTGAACTTTTTATATTGTTGTAATTTTACATTTTCTTTTCCTATAAATATGTAACAAAACATCAGATGCTAGAAATACAAGATGCTACAAGTACATTATTAGTCCAGGCATACTAATTAAGTTAATTAAATTAGTTCCGAGGCTACATTTTACAGACATTATTTACCAGCAAATCATACCTCAATTATCAGTCATATATAACAAGCTAAAATCCCCTGTGATGCACATGTTTATGCCCTCTGTGGGCCGATTTTGCTGCACAAGAGACGTTTGATAGCAAATCGCAGATTTTATCCCAACCCGGTTGTCGATCACTCGATAAATCCGTGCACATCAACCCGAATTCTACAACATCTGCGGCCTCGGAAACAATTTCTAAATTTTTCTTCATTCTCTTGTCAATCACACTCTCCGGATTTTCAGGAAATTGCATTTTCACCCACTCAACAAAACCGGCCTCATTGCCAAACTCCTCCTTCGGCCTCCTATTCGTTACCATCTCCAACACAAACATTCCAAACTTGTACGTTTCTGCATGTAATAACCATAATCTTTAAAAAGAATATATAGAAAAATCGATTCACTGTATAACGTTAAAAGGGTTAATTACAAAACTATCCCTTGTATTTAGCCTAATTACAAAACAACCCCATTATTTTTCAAAATTACATGTATTACCCCCTTGACATTATAGTTAATTGGAGGGTGGTTAAACCTAGTTTTTGTAAAATATTTAGAAAAATTCATGTAACATAAAAAGGGTTCATTACGAAAACTACCCCTTAACATTTTTGTCACTTTTATAAATCTCAACTCAAGAGGGGGGTAATTTTGTAATTTCAAAAGATCACTGGGGTTGTTTTGTAATTAGGCTAAACCTCAGGGGTATTTTCGTAATTATACCCAAAATGCGGAATATACAACAGATATATGCATAGTTCCTTGTTTGGGCTTACTCTTTGTGCTGCTGTGATGATGATGATCATCAATCTTGAACCTTGTTATCAACGGCTCTCCATCTTCCGACAACACGATATTCCTCGTTTTGAGGCTGTAGTTAACTTGTGGCCATTCTTCATGCAGATAACAAATCCCAGCTGCAATTCCTAAAATAACCTTCACCCTTTGATCCCATGCAGGAACAGAGTTAATAACCCATGCCTCAATATTCTCCCCATCTACCCATTCACTCACATTTGCCCTAAACCTACGGCTATCACACCATCCTAGCACAGGGACTATGTTTTTATGCCGTAACTGGACTAGAACCCTCGATTTTCCCACGAATCTCTCTCGGGTTTCTCTCGAAAATTTACCCGAACAAATATAAATTCTTACCTCGCTCCCGTCTCTCAAAATCCCTCGGTACGTATTTTTTCCCGCCAAATTTCGCACCGAAAATCTGTCCGTTGCGGCATTTAAAACCGACGGTGTAAATTCGTGTCCGCTTTGGGAAAAACCCGAAAAACAGAGCCACCCCAAGACAACCACTACTGCTATTACTAAAAATGGAAAGCCAATTAACAGAAATACAGCCTTGATCTTAAAAAACCCTTCTTGATTCGGAACGAGGCCCGAATGGAAAAAACTCGACGAATTAAAACGATTAAAAAACCCCGCGTCCGAGATTCTAAACTCCGAAAAGTGATTATAAGATAGATTAAGCAATGTAAGATTTTCCAGAAAAGAAAATTTCTGTACAGGGACATCACCAGAAATGCTATTATGGCTTAAATCAAGAGCCTGGATTTGAGAGCAGTAAAAAACCTCAGTTGGGAAATTACCTTTTATAGAGTTGTTGGATAGATCGATGGATAATATGGTTAAGGGGCAATATTTCCAGAAAAATGTGAAGGATAAATAAAGTGGTGCAATTCTTGGCTGGCTATGGAGGTCTATTTTGGGAAAGGTTTCGATGCAGTTAGGGTTATTGGAAATGTTGCATAAATGGCTTGCAACGATTGTGAACTTGAAGATTTCGTGAATATTATCAAAAGGGATGGCGTTGTGGTTGCAGTATCTGAGAGAAGGGTTTGTTTGGCAATTTTTTGTGATTGTGAAGTTGAAATCTGGAGGTGGCTGTAAATTATTGAGATCTTCAATTACAGTTGCTGTGAATGTTACAGGGATTGAGATTGATGTGATTGCAGTTAAGAAATGAAGGAGATTTGCGGAGAATATGGGTGCCATTGAGGATTTTTTTGGAGATTTTCATGAGAAGTAGTAATAATATTTTTACTGTTTTTTTTTTTTTTTTTTAAAGGGTGTAAAGATTTAGCCACAGCAGTAAAGGCAGTTTTTTTTTTATACAGCCGTTTGGTTTTGATATTCTTGAATCAACTTATAAGATGTCTTAAAAAAAAAAAAAAAAAAAAAGAGAGAACATCACCTTATTTTTTTTAAAAAAGAGCTTATTTTTCATTTTTTTTAACTTTGATCATTTAATTACAATAATATCATTAGTAACATCTTATAAGTTATTTCAGCTTATTTTATCCAAACATTTCAATATCTTATTTTTATAATAAGATTAAACATCTTATAAACTCTAAGAATAACATATAAGGGATATGAGCTTATAAGCTCTTTTAAAAAAAATTAGTCAAACATCCTCTAATTTTCAATTGAGAAATGAGAAATCCCTAAATTTGGAGCCCCACATGATTCGTCTGATGAAACTTAAGTTGAATTTTGAATCGAACGAAAAGATTGAACTTAAATTGCCAATAAATAAAAATTGTTGTCCTAAATTGCAACCCAAAAAGTTACTTGATGAAAACGTAAAACAACATACTTTAGTGAATTAATATTGAATGTTAGCATCTTTATATGGTTCGCTATGCGTAGATATGAATTAAAATGGAAGACTTACCCGGAGTCTCTCTTTTTTCCCTTTTGCTCTGGACATTAGGAAGAATACCAGGCCCATTTGATGTGAGGTTTAGAACTCTAAAGTTTATTTGAATGAGTATTCGTTAATATTATAAATTTTAATATCTAAAATCTTGGGGTATTCAAATTATATGATTAGTATTTGTTATATAATTTAGAATCATTTACTTTCTATTTAAAAATAAATGATGTTGTATTATAATAATATATTTAGTAGTTATTGATTATATTTGTTATTAGGATAGTATATGATAAATGATAAATATGATTTTTATTCACATGTTGGGATCTATTTAGTTAGATTTTATCTCTTGTATGTGCATATATAACGTCTTATAACTTCTTTATATATTATTGGGACGTTATTATATTTTTGTTATTTTGTAGGAATTTCTGAATTTATTTGGGTTCGAAAGGGCATAAGGATGATAATCATTGAGAATTGGGCCAAGGCTAAGGGAAGGAAGGATCAACCGGGTCACAATCAGAGTCAACCTATACAGCCCACGAGTCAACGGAGCCAAGAGACACACTATCGGGCCTGCTAGCGGTTGATAGTGAGGTCGCTAATGGGACATGTTTTCACAGCAATAACTATCGACCCAGTTATCGATCGATAGTGAGGTCGCTACCGTGTCAGGTTTTCACGGCACCCATCATCGACCCGACTATCGATTGACTGTGGGGTTGATAACGGGCCAAAAGACATTACAAAGTGGCTATTTTGGAGTTAATGAGTGAGATTTGCGTTCATACTATATAATGTATCCCAAAAGTTGAGTAGAAAGAGAAGAACCACCGTATAACATCATCCACCTTAGAAAGTATAGAATTGAGAGATTGAGAGGGTTTTTATAGGATTTTTTGAAAGAAAACAACATGAAGTAGTACGACTGAAGGATCAACATGCTTCAAGGTTTAGTCTTCCCTTATCTTTTCACTATGCAAACTAGTGTTCGATGAAATACTTTTGAGTTCACAAGAATGTTTGGCTAATTTTTTTCTCATTTTGGCGTTTTGATGAATAATGATTGAATAGCGTTTTCTTTCGATTCAAGTATGATCCTTTTGTTATTTTTTGATCTCATAATCCTAATGACAACCTTTTCAAAACTACTAGTTTGATAAATCATAACTCGAGAGACGAAATTTATCAATAGGCTTGCAAACACAAAATATTTTAATCAATAAAATCGAGAGGTTTGATTATTACTGAAGTCGCACACACTTTTAGGTAGATCTTTAAAATCGTAAAAATCTTTTAAATCTTTTGGAGTTCTAAATACGACTTTGAACGGACACATTGTTTCATACTTCGAATCTACGGTTTAACCACTTCGAGAAAAAGATTAAACTAATATTGTAATTGGCTTATAGTGAATTGAATCATAATTGAATAGGAATGACATTGAAGATTATTGTGAAATCAAACCCCGTAATACTCTCCATAACTTGATATTACTAAACTTTTATAAATTGTGTTTTGCTTTTATTAATTTTTTTCTTTTACTTACGTTACTCGTTAGTAACGACAACACCCCAAAACTACTTTTCTATCATTTAAATAAAACTAAACTATCTAAGTTATATTACTTGTTAATATTAAATCGACATATGGTTCTTGTAGGATTCGACCTTATTCATTTTGTTCTACATCTACACTGTATACTTGCGGTTAGGTAGAGTATAGAAATGAACATATTTTTATTACTAGAACGATTCCCTTGTAAAATTGGGAGTGATCAGTGTAATAAATTATTGGTTGAGAATTTTATTTTTGAGTTTTACAATAAATGAGTATTCGGTATTCGAAATACATAGAGCAAACATGCGCTGATGGTTTCTTAATTAACAATTGTCATTTTTTTTCCGAATCAAGCATTCAACAACTTTAATTTTTTGAGTTGCTGGCTTACTTTTCTGAATGAATGATATCCAAAATTATAGCTAAGACACTTGGCAAAGACAAAGTTCGAAAATGAAGACCAAAACTGTTGAAGCAATTGCAATGACCAAGTGGAAGTAACAATGATATTATTAATAATATTGCTTTATATGTAGTTTTGTTTGAAACTGATGTTGTGGTAATGATTTCGTTGAAATTTTGTTTGTGAATGTAGTTTGACCAGTGATGGTATAGTGTGTTTTTTTTCCTTTGCCCGGATATTGTATAATTAGTCTAGAGAAGTTTTAGTTAAATTATTTTGAGGAAAAAACTAATATTATTCGAATGGTGTATTCCTTGTATGATTTCATACTAGTAATTGTTGACTATGTATACTAATTGATGCAATATTTGAGACGTTTCATAGAATTTGCTAGCAATTCATATTACATGTTATCATAAATTTATACTCACATCACAAAACTGCATATTACACTAAAAAACAATTGTACTACTTGCCCACACTAACTGAATATAATACTATATACTAAGTGCTAACAGATTATACTTGCTATAATATACGTATTGACATTCCATACTACCTGTTGAGAATCCATACTAACCGATAACAAAACAAGTGTATCGACATAAATAGACTGTATACTAAGTCATACTAAAATGAGACCATCAACAGTTGCAGAGGCCATTGGCACAAAAATTTATGTCTATCCACGATTAGCTTGAAATGTCAACCCTAACTCAAACCAATCTATGTGATATTACTAGACTGATATACTTTTAAAATCAATGTATTATTCAGTACACACCTCATAAAGTCAGGGGTAGAATTATAATGCTTCCCTAATTTATATCTATCCAGGTGATTCCATTGTGCACATGCCTTGTTCAACAATTTATCAAAATAACAAACATGATTCTACTCCCACAAAAGGTGTCTCCCCGCCATAACCACATAAAATGAATATATTGTCTTATAAGATACTGATAAGTTCAAAAAGTCGAACCACCAAATAAAGGGGGTATTAACCTCAAAGAGAGATCAGCGACCTGAATTTGTTTCTGAACTCGTCACAGCGACCTGCAAAGTCTTCCGCGAATCTCCTGGCGACCTCGCTGATCCTGCAAAACAGCGCCTCGTACGGGCCGGATTCGGAGCCCGTTAAGGCCCTCCGACGCTTAAGTTAATAAGCGAAAACCAAACACTCAGCACTTCTCTTAAAAAAAAAACGTAATGTGATAAAGCAATATCAACTTAGAAAAATAGTGAGAGGCACACTTTATATAAAGATATGAGAGATCTCCCTCAATCTAGGGTTACCTTCTATAACCGCAATTTCATTCACAATACAACTTTACAACCGACTCTCAATTAGGACTATTTCCACATGTTAAGTTCCCATACATAACAAATCTATTTAACTCAACAGGCCTGGGCCTATATACATCCCACCGAAAGCCATAAACTCATCCCCATATTACAGGTCGCTACTCTACAAAAACCAGCTCACTCACATCTCAAGGACACAATACAGCTCGTCCATAATTCAGGAGGAACATCCTCCCCTGTAAATGAGGTCACCTACCACAAATAACCTCATATAACAAATAATATCACGTATAGACATTTTGGTCCGCATCAGATACATAAAAAGTTATTGATATAAATTAGCACAAGCACAACCCTACATATTATAGGACTACGAACATAGTAGTATGGAATTCAACACTAAGTATGCATTGGACCCCTAGCAAAATTCTATACTACTCCGTATATAATTCCATGCTACCTTGAGAATAATTCCATGATATTATGAACTGATGAGATTCATTTTAGGATATAATGACATCTGGCCGTGATAGTATGGGATTAAACAAAATCCAAAAAATACAATAATATCCCCAACATAACGTCATACTACATTAAATAGTATGCATTAGTTTCGGAGTAGTATAATATTAGTGTGAGATTCCAAACTATGTAACATAATGAAATGTCGTACTTATTATAATATAATTGTGCATTACATAATCAGACCATCAATATAATTCAAGATCGAGTTGTTTTGTAATGAACACGTAAACAAATTGACAAATACACGAAAATTGAATTCAGCTTAGGGATAGCAATGAGGCGGGTTGGGTTGAGTCCTACGAGACCCGAACCCGCCTTGTCAACCTCACGGGGCGGGGTGGGGCGACCCGTCATGGGTCGCGGGGCGGGGCGGGGCGACCCACCTATATAATTTTTTTATTTTAAATTATAAAATATCAATTATTATTAATACAAAAAATTAAAATATTACTATAAAATTTAAACATAAGACTACAAATTTAATAAAAACAATAATAAACCAAAAAAATAGATTTATTATACATTTAATAGCTTATTTATAAGTTTATTTATCATTTATTTTCTTTATTAATGTATATTATTTATAAAAAAATATCATTATCAATGTATAAATATTAAATATAATATTAAGTTTATAAAATATAAACAATCATATAATATATATATATAACATATAAAAAAATATTTTAAAAAAATAAAAATATTGTGCGGGACGGGTACCCGCGGGGCGGAAGTGGTACCCAAACCCGTCCCGTCACGGGGCACGGGACGGGGCGACCCAAAATGGCTCGGCCCATGACGGGTCGGGCCTAAATTGTCATCCCTAATTTCAGCTTCAAAACGGCATGAACACAAACTTTCGAAAAAAAATAATCGAAATAATGTTCGGAGTGATTTAGTAAATCAAAATTCAATTTATGATCTTAACAACAAAATATCACCTGCTTCATCGATTTCCATCAATGATAAACTGTGCTTCGAATAGAATGAATGGGCCGGCCACGTACAGAGGCGGATACACCATTTGACCAGTGTGGGCCTTAGCCCACACTCAATTTTTTTTAATTACTATTGATGATCAGCCACCTCATTAAAAAAAATCCACTTACCTACATTTTCAGCCCAATCAGCATAAAACCTATTTCATCGAGCACCAATTTAGTCCTCATTGAAAGAAACAAACAAAAAAAAAAGAAGACCTTAATTAAGCCCAATTCAGCATAAGGCCACACATCCCAAATTAAACAAAGTAGAATTAAAAATAGAGAAAAACAAGAGCCACATGCCTGCTACCACTCATCTTTATTCCAACCCGATCCGTTTCCAAAATCAATCAACATGACGGTGGCGGTGATTGTTGGAGGTAAATTATATATATATATATATATATATATATATATATATATATATATATATATATATATATATATATATATATATTTGGTTTTATGACTAATTGAAATTTTTTAGTTTTATTTTTTTTTTGCATATGATTGATAATTTAAATTTTAGGGTTTTTTATATGTATTACTGAGAAGGGGGAAAACTCAAAATATCTACTTAATATTTTCCTCTAGAGTCCATAATATGTGATATCCATGGATTGATTATTTTTTAAGATTGCTAGTTGATTTGTGGTAATTGTGCTTTAGTATTTCACACTTTTTTGTACGATTATTTTATTATCAACGAATTTCAACTTAAGTTTGACCCATAATTGTGCTCTTGTACTTGTTTGTTCAAGTATTCTTGTAACTGTACATTTTAAAATAAAGCATAATATTATGTTTTATCGGTATTATTTTCGAGTTAGAGGAATTATGGTGGTTAGATGAATTTTCATCTATTTGTTTAGATATTATCTAACTAATATGGGTTATCTAATTTTTAATATAATGCTTATGTAACAGATTATGGAGAAATATTATTTAAAAAGACCTCGTTAAGAAAATGTTCACGAAGCTAGTGCAGCAAGAGTTGCGAATAATTCGAATAGAGTTGAGGGAAACATAATCATGGCTGAGAGGAGTTCATGTATAATTAATGAGTTTGATCTCTCACAATTTCCCTCAGACCTTGGATTAAGAACTCCAATCTCAAGATATAACTCTGAGATTAGAGATCATGTTCGAAGAGCATGCTGAAATGTGCTTGTCAACCATTTAAGTACAACTTCCCCAAGACGCCGATTCCATCGGCTACAACCAAGTATAGAAGATTTATTCCTGGTTGGTTTATTGATTATGATTGATTGGAGTATAGTATATCTAAAGATGCTTCTTATTGTCTTTGTTGCTATCTTTTCAAACCAAACAGAGGGAAGCGATCAGGAGGGAAAGCATTTATTACTGTGGGATTCAATAATTGGAAAGAAAAATTGCTTGGTATTCATGTTGGGAAATAAGATAGTGAGCATAATCAAACTTGAATGAATTGTGATGTATTGTTGAATCAAGATATGCATATTCAAACTGTTTAGGACAATGGTAATATTTCAAGTGGACGAAGTCTTAAACATGAACCTAGTCTTTAACGTGCTAGTGATACACGTTGGGGTTCACATTATAGATCTTTGATTTGTTTGATATCTTTGTTTTCTCATATGAGTGATGTGCTTGATGTTATCTATGAGGATGAGTATTCTACTTCTATTCGAAAGGGAGATATATAAATTTTATTGAAGTCGATGTATTGCTTTGAATTTGTGCTTAGTTTGAATATGATGAAAATTATCTTGGGGATATCTAATGAATTTTCACAAGCATTATAAATGAGAGATCGAGATATTATGAATGCAATAGATTTGGTTAGAATTTTCAGGCATTGACTTTAGGGGTTGAGGGATGGTGGATGGGATTTATTGTTTGAGGATGTTTTTCATTTTTGTCAACAACATTGTATTGTTGTTCCCAACATGGACGACATGTTTATACGTTTTGATCCTTGTGGTCGACAACTACGAAATGCACCAAAGATAACAAGCTTGCATCATTACCGTGTTGATTTATTTTATGTTGTGATTTATTTGCAACTATAAGAGTTAAATGATCGTTTCTCGGAGGTTAGTATGGATTTTTTGCTCTGCATTGCTTGTTTATCCCCTCAAGACTCGTTTTCTGCTTTTTACAAGGACAAATTACTTAAATTAGCCGGCTTTTATCCACAGGATTTCTCAAGATTAGATATCGACAATCTAAAAGATCAAAACTTTAGAATTATATTGTTGATACTCGCTTTAATGATTTGTTTAAAGAGTTTAAGGGACTTGGTGACCTTGTAGAGAAGTCAGCACAAAACAAGAAACACACGGTGTTACCTTTAGTTCAAACTTTTGACTTTGGCATTAATTCTATGGGTTGCAACGACTAGTGTTGAAAGAGCAGCCATGAATATTGTAAATGACCGATTGAGCAATCGAATGACTAATGATTTTTTGAATGATAGACTTCTTGTCTACGTAGAAAAATAAATCCTCTTGTAAATTGATAAAGTCATTATAAAGCAGTATCTGGTTATGAAAACTCATAAAGAGCAATCGTAAGGTATGTTTATCTATGTGACTTTCTTATTATTATATATTATATTTTTACCTATTTTAAGATTTAGGTACACACTCACTTAGAATGTTAGATCCACCCCTGGTCATGTAAACCCTAGGCTAAGATTTGCGAGAGTGAAAAGTGAAAAGTCAAATTTGTGAGCGATGATTGAGGTAGAATTATTTGCAGCGCGGGTTCACTCCTTACTATGCAGAACGAGATTCAGTTATTATTAGCGCATTCTAGACAATTTAAATAATAATTTATGATACAATGAGTTTAATTTGACTTAAATGGGAGAACATTATGAATGATTTATAAGAACTTACTTGTATAATTGTGTATCAAATGAAAATTTTCCTATCATATTTATATTTATGTGAATATATATATATATATATATATATATATATATATATATATATATATATATGTTAAACCAAGAAAGTTTTATGACCAAACACGGGCTAACATTTTTTAAAAACCAAATATAGTTTTTTTTTTTTAATATTTCCTTATAACCTTTATTTTTTTATATATTTATAAACATTGCGATTTCGCATGTTCAAAGAACCATAGTTGCAGGTTGTTGAGGTTATGTGTGTTGGGATTCGTAGAGACGAACACTTTGCTCGTACTGCGGAAGTTTTAATTTTTTTTAAAATCCAACAAATCCATACTGTGAACGAATATATTTATATAATAAATAATCAATAAAAAGCATGGAAACCTTACAATACATCCAAGATCCGAGTTCAACACTAAGGTATCCACGCAATTAATTCTTCGACTGCAAGATCCAACTTTAGTGTATTACTATCATAAAGAAAGTTAGGAAATCTCACAAAAGCTAAAAACTCCTAATCTCAAAATTAGGAGGATTTGTAAAAACTCATTAACTTATGACTTTATGTTATATTTATACTAGGTACATAAGAGAACCCTAATCCCAAAAAGGTTTGGACTGTCCAAGACATGGCCCAAATAGTAATGGCCAAGTACCTTTATTAATACAATATAGATAATTAAATTCAAATCCAATTTGATTTAACTAAATAAATTCTATCAAATAGAAATTAACATCATAATTATTAAATATTACAATTCCAAATTAAATATTTATTACTTTCTTAATACACTCTTAAGTCAAAAAAGTAAATGCATATAGTGTGACTCTATAGGCCTTTATATATGACATCAATTTAATGGTGATCTAAACCAAACTCCTAGACGGTTTAGTTGGACAAACTCAATATATAAAGAACATTAACTAAACTCAGCGAATTATAACCTTTATAGAAAGTTTTGGTGAAACTCATTTCATTTTGAATCACTCGATTAAGTTTAAGATTTATCCAAGTGCCTATCTTAATGGCTTAATCAATTTATCTCATCTTCATTAGTCAACAATTAGACCATACTCAACTACTATATTGAATATGTCTATTGCATTGGCCAATGACTTTAGTCGGCATAATATAGAGATTATGAGTGATCCCTCTCGAAATCCCAATCGAGGAATGAAATTCTTTCTTGGCTCAACTACCACCTTCATTTACATCATGATGTATCCAACACAAGCCATATCTACCCCGAAAAGGAGTGCAAACATTGGTCATGGTTAAAGTACATCGGTAAACAAGGTGCGTATTGACCTCAAGTCAAATGATTATTACACACTTTATGCACTGATAAGTTTATAAACATACAATAAATAACTTATCAGTAGGGTTTACCAATACCCTAAAGTATCCATGTGTCCATCACGAATAATTATTATTCGCAGTCGTGAGACTAACTACATTCTCTAAGAATGTGATGCAGACCACATGCCGATATATATTATATTATCAATATCTCAATCTTGATAATCATTAGTCGGGACTATTTCAAGCGTAATGTTCTATCACTCACATCTCACCATATCAATGACAACATTAACTCTACGGGAACATTTATATGAATAATCACAAACAATCAAAACAATAATTCAATAAATGCATTGCTATATATATATAACGATATATATAATAATTGTGATCAAGTATAATATTCTTAAATCTGATTGTCTCTAGAATATTTATACTTTCAATGTGTTGAAATAAAAAGAAATGGAACATTTTCATAAATTGAAATAAATACATTTCACTTATGTAAAGTTTATTTGAAATTAATATATGGGAAAGTTTTATGAGAGTTATTGTTGAAAGTATAGATTATGGCAAAAAAAAAAAAAATTCAATAGTTTGCTAACTAGCTTTAGAGAATCCTGAAAACAACGACAAAATCTTCCATGATAAATCAAGAGAACCATCTACGAGATGGCCTAGAAAACAAAACAAGACAACCTGTAAACTAATGTATTGAAACCTAATAATTTACTTATCACCCTATTACAAAAGAAACCCATTGACCCCCTCAAAAACTGGCGTTGATGTTAAAAGAACAAACACCATACAAATGTAGAAAAAAAATATAAGAAAATACTACAAAATAAACTATACAAAAAACCAGGACAAGACTTTCTTCAATTCATTGCAACAACAAAATTCTTGCCACTTCACTACGACTGCTTCCACTGTAACTCATTTCGGTTTCCATTAATTTTTTAAAATTCAAAGATTTCTTGTATTCAAATGCCACTAGAGAATATAGGTAGTGAGTTGGATCCTAGAATCAGACACATCATCTTTTTTCATGCCGCAAATCATGCTCCACCAAATTGAAAATGAATATGTAGAATCTTAAACTCCTTTCGAGCAAATTGCCGCAAGCTTCCATATGGTTTAGCTTTGCTACAATGCAAAAAAATGTGTTCCATTGTCTCTTCGTACTCCCCGCAACATTTGCAAAGAGGATCAACAGACAAACCCCTCCTTTCAAATTACAATTCCCATGCAAAACACTATAAGAGATTTTCCACATAAAGTGTTTAAATTTCCATTTGACATTGAGTTTCCAGATTCTAGATCTATAGTTTCTTTGGCACACCCTATTACCACTACATTCCGCTCTATCCCATTTCATAACTTTCTCCAATATCAGCAAACTATACAAAGATTTCACCGAAAAAACTTTATTTTTTTCCAACTCTCGAATTAACCTATCCTTCTTACCAATTCGAGTCGAATCAATATTAAGGATTTGTTTGCAATCTCCCTCAAAGAAAAGTCTCTTAATCACATATTCTTTCCAATAGTCTAGCACTCCAAGAATCCACGAGTCTATCCAAATTCGAACCGTTGTACCATCACTCACTTCACACCGAGCCCCTTCTTTAAGGCACACCTAGTGGTGTTGATACGGTTATAACCGGCCGGTTAATTAACCGTAACCTAACCGGCTGAAAACCGATTAAGGTTACGGTTAAACCGGTTAACCGAATCGGGCGGTTAACCACCGGTTTTTAATTTTTTTTTTTTAAAAAAAAGCAGTCGATCAACTGGGTTTCTGTCGATCGATACAGTCGATCGACAGAAATGCAGTCGAATGACTGTTTTTTTTTTTTTTAAATCGGTTAACCGCATGGTTACGGTTAGACGGTCAGGTTAACCGTAACCTAACCGCCGGCCACCGGTTGACGGTTACGGTTATAATCGTGACCGCAGGTCAACGATTAACCATAACCGATTATTAACCGACGGTTAACTGGTTAACCGTAACTGGATCAACACCTCTGGGCACACCTAGCTGCAAATCAACTCTTCCAAAGCCGCGATGCACGGTTCACTTCTAACAAATTACCTTTTGGAAAATATAATGCTTTTAGAAATTTACATAACAAAATATCGAAAATACCCCCCTCATTCAACCCACACAAAAACGTGTTTTCAAAACTAAAAAGGAATGCTAAAAACCGGATATGAGAAATGCACCTTCAATCGCGGGTAATTGCATTTTATCCTTTCCATTCCATGTTCTCAGCAACAAGTAATAGCATGGATTACTCACTGCCATCGAAGGTGAATTCCTGAGAAATGCACCTTCAATCGAGCCTCCGCGCACCACCATCTCCGCCGCCTTGCCGTTTCACCCTCTCCACTTCGTCCAATTTATTTTATTTTCCAAACCGTCCCAATTGTTTATTGCCTTATTATGCCGAGCCCATCTCAAGAATTTCATTGCACTGTGGTGGGTCCCGCTCCTTTTCTCCTTCTGCCAAGCTAACAGGTTTGCTTCACTCACCATCTTCTCCATATTGTCCAACTCTGTTTTTACTGCTCTATTAAACAGTACAATTTTGTTTTATTTTATTTATTTTTTAAATCAAGCCAACGCGAATGAGGCCGAGGAAAAGAAAACTGATAAGCTGAAGCAAAATCTTGAGGCTCTTGGAATAAACGCTGATTATTGCACGCCTGGTCAATTTAATCTCTTGTATTGTCCCAAGGTATTATTCGTTTTATGTTGTGCGTATTTTTGCTCTTAGATGTGAAATATTTTGTTGAGTGATTAAATTTCTGTACAAGTAAAATTGATTCTCAAAAAGCTTAAAATTACACTTAAAGAGTTAAAGAGCTCATGACTCATAATAAATAAAATAAATAAAGGTATAATTCTTTAAAAATATATGAAAAATGATAAGAAAAACAATTGTAATAATAAATAAAAATTTCCTCATGTCTAAGAAAAATATTTCCAAAAAATGTAAAATAATATGTTATTTTATTAAACAAAACATTTATTACAATATAAAATGATAAAAATGGATTTTTTCCAATAAGCTAGGGGCTTGTTGAAGAAACTACAATTTGTAGCTCTTTCCAAACATGAGCTTATTATGGCGAATAAGCTATAAGATGTTTATTAGGAGTTCTTACCAAAAAGCGTAAAATAGCTTATTGGAAGGGAATAAACTATAAGCTCTTCCTAGGCCTTAGTTAGTTAGTTAGTTGTTGTTTTTTTGTGTGTGCTATATATATATTGTAAGTGATGGCTTATTTTTCTTCCTTTGAGTCAGTGTGAAGGTGGAGTACCAATTCATAGGAGTCTGTCACTTCACATCAGCAAAAATCGGTGAGTGATGTATATATATAAATTTTAAATGCTAGTTATGTTATTTTAATGAAATTATTTTAATTATATTTTATTGATATCAAATATCAGGAGCTTTGCATTGTGGAGGTGTTTTCATTTACAATGTGGATGGGCAGGCAAGGTGACATGTCATAATGATTTAGATCATTATTTCATTCTCTTGAACCTTAAATCCATATTCATTTCTCATATAAGTTGATGATAACTTTGATTGATTGCAGGTCTTTGCAGATCCCAAAAAGGGCGAAAGTCTAAAGCTAGAAAATCTGGGTGATGAGGTACCCTTTATTACTACTTATTGCTCACAAACAATCAAAGACATATCTACTCGATCTAAAATAACGACTTATTCAAATATTTCGTTGTTTCAGTTGCTTGCATACTTTGCTGAAAGAATGATATCCAAAGAGACACTGCTGAGAAATAATGTCATGCAAGTTGTCGGTGATCGGGTAAAAATATTACTACTTTAGTAAATTATTGTCAAATCAAGAAACACTCAATTGAATTTTGAAGATTAATACACGTACGTAAAAAGGGAAAGGATTATTGCGAATTTTCAAATCAAAGCAGGGTTATTTAAATATTTGGGCAGAAACGTGTAACAAAATTTAAATATTCATGTTTTTTAGGAAACATTTGTCTTGTAAATACGTTTAACATCATAAGTATTGCAGAAAATCATTGCCTTTCCTTACAAACAAAATGGACAGCTCGTTGGGTGCAAGTACCGGACTGTTGAAAAGAAGTTTTGGCAGGTATCCCGGGAAATAGAAAAACCCAATATTAATTAAATATAAATATATTATAATCTCTCTGAATATTTCATTCTGACTGCTGAATGATTTTTTATTTTATAATTTTTTGTTAATCACTGCATTTAATTTTTTTCAGGCAAAAGACACAGAAAAAGTGTTTTACGGGCTCGATGACATTGCCGAAGCAGACAAGATTATAATTGTAATTAGTTAATCACTTACTGCCACTTAATATTTTCTTATGCCCAATTATCAGTTTTCGACTTATTTCTTGTCAAGGTCGAAGGTGAGTTGGATAAGCTATCTGTCGAAGAAGCTGGTTATTATAACTGTGTTAGTGTTCCAGGAGGTGCACCACAAACAGTATCTCTCAAAGAATTACCATCTCTAGAAAAGGTTTGGTTTTGACTAATTAAGATTATGCTTTGCATTTAATTATCTTTTACAATTTTTTTAATTGTTTTGTATAATCTAATTTAATTATTCTGGTCTCATTATGTCAGGACACTACCTTTCAATATTTATGGAACTGCAAAGATTATTTTGACAAGGTTAGAGATATACATATGCATTCGTTTCAAAATAATAAGTTATTAATTGATAGTATATACAAATATACTTAATATATTAATTTAAATATTTATTATTAGGCGTCTCGGATAATCCTGGCAACTGATGGTGATATACCGGGCCAAGCTTTAGCTGAAGAGCTTGCTCGTCGCCTTGGTAAAGAAAGGTCATAAGGCATAACTGTTTCATTTAAACTTAAAAAGTGACACTTGGCATTTTGTTGCATCATACAATTTTATTTTATTTTTTTCCTTTTATTTGTGAGTTTTAGATGTTGGAGAGTATATTGGCCGAAGAAAGACGAGGTCATCTATTTCAAGGACGCGAATGAGGTTTGATACTTTATTTTTTCTGCTATTCTTTGGTGAAATTGTGATTGATTCAAAACTGGCATTGATTGTTACGGACATTTGATAATTATCTTTTCATTTTTTATTAGGTTCTTGTGAATCTTGGTGCAGAAGCTCTTAGAGATGCAATCGACAAAGCGGAATTATTATATCAAATGCAGAAATTAGATTAATCTGCCTAGATTATTTGTTTTTTCAAAGTTTGCCCATTTTTATGGCTGCTTTAATCTTCTTGTCATATTTATTTTAACTACATTATCTGGAGGTGGATCAACGGTTCCATATGCCATTTTGTGTATTCCATTCCCTCCTTTGAAAACGATGTCGTTTGCAAAGGTATTCGATTAAATTTCACAACTTTTTTTTAATGATATTCTATAAGGAAATTTTAGAACTTATTGTTTTTGTAGCCGTTGTGGATTTTAGAATTTATTTTATAAGAAATAATACACTTTTTTTTTCCTTTTCTCCAATTACTATTTCTTTTGTCGTAGTAAGGCCATTGTGGTATTTGTTTTTTTATGTTTTTTCACGGTGTCATAAATTTGGATTATTGATAAGAATCAGGAATTAATTGACTTAAAATTGAATATTATGACTAATTACCAAATGAATTTTTCATGTGATATTATATGTCATTTTTTTTTTTAATTAAGAACCTACACAATTAAAATGTTCATTAATTTTTTAACATAATGTTCATTAAATTATGAATATTTATTTGGGCTCGGAGGCAATTGCAAATGGGCTAGGCCTCGAACCACGTGAAATAAAGAAGCGATTAGCGATTTTTCACTTCTCATAAAGAAAGAAAAAATAAAAAAGTAAACAGAAAGAAGAAGGATTAGTGTGCTTGTTTTTTGTTGGGTGTGTTTTCAAACTTTTCTGTGTGTAATAATATGGAATGTCGACAGTGGTGGGNAAAAACAAAAATCCCAAAACCATAGCCAAAACAGCATTCTCCCTCCCTCGCTCGCTAAAACCCTTCCCCTTTCTCCTTTCCATGGATATTCAAACCCCTCTTCCTTTTTCTACTCTGCACTAAAGCTCGAGGAACCTTGACGAAGAAGACATGCAGAGGAAACTATTTCTGAGCCCTAATTCAAGTTGCAGCAGAATTATTTTAATGGGCTCCAGGAATTTCCTGCTACTCAAGTCCTCCTCCTCACCCGCTACACACGCGCGTGTAATTTCGCCCCTTTCCTGTTCTTCCTGTTTACAGACGAACAATTTTCATGCCAGTAGCAGGAAACTTAATCTTCACCTTTTTCCTTCTACGAAACACTTTCCTGCAATTTATCAGAAGGCCTCTGGATATAGTTACACTCCATATGCCGCCATGCCCATTCCCAGGCCGAGTAGGTGTTCAATTAAAACTAATCGTAGTATATATTTTCTGAAATGCTAATTTGGCTTGATTTTGCAGTAGCTGGTGTCGATTTGGAGACTCTGGAGAATCAATTGGTAGATGAGAAGCAGCTTATGATATTAAGGCAGAAATTGCAGGCGATTGGGATTCATGGCGAATCCTATTTGCCTGGCCAATACAATGCCTTGCTTTGCCCAAGCGTATGTGGTTTCTTCTGAGTCATTTTTCATTTCTCACCTTATTTATTTATTTATTATTATTATTAAGTTCCTGAATTTTATTTGGCTTTGTAGTGTAAAGGTGGGGATTCTGGGGAGAAAAGCTTATCTCTTAATATTTCACCAAGCGGGTAATTTCCTGTATTACTGTGCATAATTTTATTTTGATTATTTATTTATTTATTTATTCCTATTTTTGTATGTAATTACTTGAATGCGTCTTAGGGGGCAAGCAGCGTGGACTTGCTTTCGAGCTAAATGTGGGTGGAGAGGCGCTACTCGTGTAAGCCTCTAAAATTAAGCTGTTAAAAAAAAAAACGAATATTGATTTTATTTTCGTTCGCTCTTTCTACTTTGGTTTCAGGCCTTTGCAGATGTAACATCAACTTATGCAAAAATGAACTCAGTCGCGAAAGTAAAGCAACCGATTAGAACAATCACAGAGGAGAGTTTGAGTCTGGAACCTTTGTGCAACGAGGTAGAACATATTCTTTTGGTCTAATATTCGTGCACTGAATAAGATTTTCATTTGTTCATTCATGTTTTATTTTATTTTATTTATTTTTCAGTTACTTGCATATTTTGCCGAGCGCATGATATCTGGAGAAACATTACGAAGAAACTCTGTCATGCAGAAAAGAACTGGAGATCAGGTGAATGAATCGTATAGTTTTCTAAATACTGCAAAATTATATTTATTTTTACGTGTTATTAATTGCTGCTGATGAATTTTAAGCAGATTGCTATTGCGTTCACTTACCGAAGAAAAGGAGACCTTGTAAGCTGCAAGTATCGTGATATTTCCAAAAAATTTTGGCAGGTAAACTCGAATATTCTTGTTCCAATTTTTAGGTGTTCATCCTTTGTGTGTTTAAGGTACTTTAATGTAATTTCATGGTATAACACTTTTTTTTTTAAATGCAGGAAGCCAATACTGAAAAGATCTTTTATGGACTGGATGATATAAAGGAAGGAAGTGATATCATCATTGTAATCATTTGTCTTCTGCTGGCTACATTACATTAATACTAAAATGACTGACAACTAATTGTTTTATTATTGTTTTGTTTAAGGTTGAGGGTGAAATGGATAAGCTTGCCATGGAAGAAGCTGGCTTCAAAAATTGTGTCAGTGTTCCAGATGGTGCTCCTCCAAAGGTCTCGAATAAAGCCTTACCCTCCGAAGAAGAGGTATCTGTATTGCTTATTTATTTATTTATTTATTTTGTTTGTTTGTTTGTTTGTTCATTAGTGTATCTTCTGATAAAGCTTGTACCTGAGTGTTCCTAATTCTATTTTTTGTGTTTTTTTTGAAGCTAGGACACGAAGTATCAGTATCTGTGGAACTGCAAAGAATATACTGAAAAGGTACATCATGTCAATTTATTTATTTTTATTTTTAATTTTAATTGCAAAGGGAAATGGAAAAATGCGATGCATTTGAATTCTCTGATTTTTTTTTAAAGGCATCTCGCATTATTCTTGCCACGGATGGTGATGCTCCCGGTCAAGCCTTAGCTGAAGAACTTGCACGACGTTTGGGGAGAGAAAGGTTTTGTAATACTCTTCACAATGTGTAAAATTATCAAGCACATGGTTTATATGAAACTCAGTAAATCTGTGGTTTCATCGATTGAACACAGGTGTTGGAGAGTCAAATGGCCAAACAAGAATGACACAGAAAGTTTCAAAGATGCAAATGAGGTCTGGCAACCAATTAACTTCCTATTTTGTTCAGGAAAATTGTAGGATTTGCGCATCTCTTTCAATTTGTCCATGCTGCAATTTTGTGGACCAGCCATCTTGTTTACTGCATTCTTAGGGGAGACACTCCTGTCAAACCATGTAACCTTTAGGCAGGTCCCTAAAACTAAATCTTAAAATATATATTTTTTAATGAAAATATAAATTCAAAAAATAAATAAAAATAATAATAAATAAAAAAACAAATACTAGAAAACTTAAATAAGAACTCTAAAAATTGAAAATTAAAACTGAAAACATAAAAATCCTAAAACCTTAAAAAAACTGAAAACCTTAAAACCCTAAAAAAAAAATCAAAAAACTTAAAAAAATAAATATAAAATAAAAAAAAACCCTAAAAAACTGAAAACCCCTATAAGAAAAACTAAACTAAAACAAGAACCCTCAAAACTAAAAGAAAAACTGAAAACCTAAAATTCGGGTCCTACCTAACAGAATGTACCAAATTAGGTGGTTTGACACAAGATTTTGTCTTCTAAGGGATATTGTTAGAATTTCTTAATGAAGTGTAATACAGGTGCTTATGTATATGGGTCCTGATGCACTGAGGAATGTCATTGAGACTGCTGAGCTTTATCCAATAAGAGGTTTGTTCAATTTCAAAGATTATTATGGCGAGATTGATGACTATTATCATCAGTCACTTGGTTTTGAGCTTGGTGTTTCAACTGGATGGAGTGCGCTCAATGACTTATATAATGTAAGTATTATTTCCTAATGTGGTAATTCTATAAGTAACAGTCATGCCTCTATTGCTCGTTCAAGTGATAGCTTTAATACATTTATTAATACACTTATACAGTTTATGTATATTGGAGCTTTATGATTTATTTCTTATCCATTGAGTTTCTAAAATATTTTCTACTTTGAGACAGGTCGTGCCTGGAGAATTGACAATTGTTACAGGAGTTCCAAATTCAGGCAAGAGTGAGTGGATCGATGCTCTATTATGCAATCTCAACCATAGTGCTGGTTGGAAATTCGCACTTTGCTCTATGGAAAATAGGGTAAATTTTCTCTCCTAATCTCACCGTTTTCTTGTAATCTCTTGGCAAGCCATGGTAAATTTATGAGATAAAGGCTGATAAAAGGCAATATGCAGACATTTTGTGTAACAAGTACATACTAGTGTAACACCCGCGTGTTACACGTGGTTTATTAAACAAATACTAATTATACTAATTTTTAGAGAGTTAGTTCTACAACAATCGTTCAATATGATTTCTTGGCCAGAAAATTATTAAGAGTTATTGTTCAGATATAGAAGCTTAGAGGTGAATATTATGGCTAATAATTAACAACTCACTGTTAACCGAAACCCAATAAAAATCATCTAAAAGCATCAAGTGCATGTAACATTTTGCACTCACCATCTTCGTCAACAACTGGAACATAATGTCACCTTTTCCAGCTAATATCTATCGATCTTTATGATGTTTCCTTTGTTTGGGCGCCATCGGTCTACATGACATTGGTGTAAAAAATTTCAAGAAACAATTAAGTCGTACATAAGACATAAATCCAAACATCATTGATTATTTACAATTTAAAAAGATGTACGAAGCACATAATTTAGAATTTAATACTTTTGCAAGTCCATCTCATTTCTCACCATGGAAATACTAAATCACAATATCATTATTCATAAAAAAAGACTAAAGTTAATAAGATGCCTGAGTAATTATTGATAAAAATCTAGGACATCAAACTAATTAAATTATTTAGTATATTTGTATTCAGTTAATCTATATATAATTCAGATAAATTAGTATTTATTTTTCTCAATTCACAATTATATGTGGAAAATATGTTATATGATATATATATATATATATATTTACCTGTGAAATTAGAATTAATATATTGTAGTATTTAGTACTCCCTTGTCCCAAAATGATAGGCTCGTTACTACATTTACCTTTTCATGCATACCCCTATTTAATTATATTAATATCACACTACTCCACTTACCTTGATTAACTTTACGGAAACCAAGCAGACAATGACCAAAAGAGCATAGATGGAAAGGCAATTAACTATATTAACCAACATTTTCTTAAACTGTGTGAAATAACCGTAAGCCTATCCTTTTGGGACTGAGGGAGCATATGGGATTATGATAGTTGATAAAACTAATAGATTAGGAAATCATTATAATTAGGCTTGGTTTAGGTTTGGCTGCCTTGGTGCCATCCGAACCACCAGAACTAGCTTTTGCATACGAAGCACTGGGAAGCAGCCAAGTAAGAGGAGATTATGTATTAGTAAGGGAGATGATGTATGGAATCATGTCTAATATTGATTGACCTTAATAGCTCAAATTAATTCGTGGGAGATTTTAATATTTAACTTTTGAGATATATTTGAAGTATTTGGTCTGATGAACTTATTATTATTATTGTTGTTGTTGTTATTGTTATTATTTTTAAACTATTGAAATAACTACTATTTTACACTATTCTTATCATTTTTCTTTTTAAGAGTGACTGATTTGATTACTTTGAGGTGCAGAGTTTGCACTATAAATTTTTGTTGGAGTTTTGTTCCTCAAGTCGGATCTTGTTTAGTGTTGCCGTTTGCATAAGCTTGTGAATTGTCTCGCTATTAAGTGATGCCATAACTGATTTATTGTGTTTTGCCAACAAAGTTGATATTAGCGATGACACAATGATACAATTATTTTCTCTTAGCAAGTTAGCATACTTTTTTGAAGTTTATATATATTAGTTTACATGATTCAATGTTCTTTCCAGGTACGAGAGCACGCAAGAAAGCTTTTGGAGAAACATATCAAGAAGCCTTTCTTTGATGTTAGGTATGTTTTAAAGAAGAGTTTTTATTTTTTTATATTTTTTACATTAAACTCTTTTGGGTCCATTATATGTGTTGCTAATAATACACAGGTATGGGGAGTATGTTGAGAGGATGAGCGCTGAGGATTTGGAGCAAGGGAAAAAGTGGCTCAGTGATTCATTTGCTCTAATAAGGTTATATACCTTACGCACATGCATGTATCGCCTCTGCATATATACATTTTATACATATTGTTCTGGTTTATGAAACAGGTGCGAGAATGATTGCCTTCCAAGTATAAATTGGGTTCTCGATCTTGCGAGAATAGCTGTTCTCCGCCATGGGGTTAGAGGCCTTGTAATCGATCCCTATAATGAACTCGACCATCAACGTCCTTCTAACCAGTTAGTCCTTTTGTTTCCTCTCATGAATTTGGTGAATTGTATCTGTATTGTGTCAAAGCCTAATTCTGTTATATGCTATTATGCAACAGGACTGAAACAGAGTATGTGAGTCAGATGCTGACAAAAATCAAGCGCTTTGCTCAACATCACTCATGTCATGTTTGGTTCGTGGCTCATCCGAGACAGGTTGGCAAAACCATAACACTTCAAAAAAAAAAAATTTTGCTCCTAAATTATATTTCTTGTAAAAACTCTTGAAACTTATTTTTGCTATAGTTGCATAATTGGATTGGAGGTCCTCCGAATATGTATGACATCAGTGGGAGTGCACACTTTATAAACAAATGTGACAATGGAATAGTTATCCACCGTAACAGGGATCCAGAGGCGGGTCCCATTGATATAGTTCAGGTGTGTGCATTGGTCATAATTATTACGAGATTAATTAAATACTATTGAATTGTTAGTTGCCTATTATTTCAAAACATTCAATTATATGTACGTCTCCAGGTTTGTGTGCGCAAAGTACGTAATAAAGTCATAGGAACAATTGGAGATGCCTATTTGTCATATAACAGGTGAGATCCTTTTTCTTTTTTTAATTTAAAAATGATATAAATTATATGATGCTCAATTCACTGATGATTTTTAAAATATCTTATTTATTAGGGTTACTGGTGAGTACATGGACGTTGATATGTCATCCCAAATTGATAATAAACGCAAAAGATAGTATCCTTGCATCTATTCGTATGGGTTCCTCTGTGAGCACTTTGGGTCGGCTTAGTGATGAAAATGTTGAGATTCAGTGGAAAGCTTTTCATGGTGCACTTTTAGGTTGGACGAAAGTAATGTTTATTTATTTATTATTATTATTATTGTTATTATTATTATTATATATATAGGTTAGCATCCAATTGTTTTGTTTTTCCAGGCGTGAGCTTTTCCATTCAATTTTGTGTGCTTGCTGGCCGGGGCTTTTTACATCATTGTAATATCTGTATGTAAAAAAATCGGTTGCTTGGTTTATGGATTGGCTTTGGATTAGCTTTTTAGACTCTGTTCTTTGCTTTTTTT
>BMAC01000411.1:57622-69595 GCA_014905375.1 Phtheirospermum japonicum
CCACTCTCACACGAATCTAACTCTCAAACGGTTCACGCTATCTTCACTAACAAGTTCTGATTTTTCCGGCAAGAAGGAGAAATAAACAGAGAGGGATGAAGACCAAAGAACGTGAGAGAGAGAGAAGGTTCTCGAAGAGAGAGAGAGAGAGAGCTAGAATTAGAGTGGGCTAGAGTTTCGGGCGTACGAGGGGTTATAAGGGGTGATCAACGGCCCAGATGCAAATCCTAAGATGGGCGGCCAAGATTAAGTCACAAGGTGGATCCGGAGCTTCCGACTCGGTTGAGTTGGGTCATCGTCTTGAGCTTCCAGGAAGTGGGCTGCAGTAATGGTCCAGGAGGAAAAAAGAGAATTCAGGGATTTGAGTCATTATTATAACAATCTCCACCTTGTCCCAACACCGGTTTACTGCTTAGGGTAGCCTTAGGATTTCATCATCCCCGTATGCCCCCTTTTTTGTTCTTTTTCACATTTTTGCCATCTCCAACGTACCTCTTCTCCACACAAAAGTCAGTAAAGGGAAAAAACATAAACACAATAGATAGCCTAATCACAAGAATCAAAATTCAAGGTTTCAAGGCAAGATTCAATAGGAATTATTAGCGGGATTCGATTCAGAAAGAATTTTTTCAAGAAGAACTATACATTTTGGAACCACATCTCGGATAAAATGGTACTTCACATCAATGTGTTTAGTTCGATCATGAAAAATAGGATTCTTAGCCAATTGGATAGCGGACTGGCTATCAGAAAATACTACGACATCACCTTCAAGAATGCAAGTTTTAGAAAGTAAACCTTTTAGCCTTATGGCTTCTTTGAACGCCTCAGAAATCGCAACATATTCGGCTTCCGTAACCGACAAGGCAACCACACATTGTAATTGCGATTTTCAACTAATACACGAGCCATATAAGGTAAACACATAAGACGTAGTATATTTTCTATTGTCCCTATCATTAGCATAGTTAGAATCCACATATCCTTTCAAAACACAATTTTTAGACTTAGAAAACTTCAGACCAAGATTAACAAAGTGTTTTAAATAACGGAGCAACCATTTAACAACTTCCCAATGAATCTCACTAGGGTCAGACATATACCTATTCTAGCAACTCACAAAATAAGCAATATCGGGCCCAGTACTAACCATCAATTACATAACAGAACCTATAGTACTAACATAAGGCACATTTTTCAGGGAAAATTCCATAAGAGGGCCCGATTTAACAAAATGGTGTCATAAAGCTCTAATTTTCAAAAAGTTTCAATTGAGGGCTCATATTTACATTTTGATTACCACTTGAAGGCCTTTGTTAACCTTGGTTAAGTAAAATGATGATAGCACAACTAATCCAAAAAGCCTGCAATTTTTATCATCTTCTTTTTTTTTTTTCATGGACTTTATATTGCCAAATACCATCAATCAATCAGTGAAAAAAAATTAATTTAACCTTGGTTTGGGATTAATTGACACGTCAACACACTTACATAACTATGGTTTATCTCATATTTATAGCAACTAGTTTAATGGAGTCCTCGGAATAGGGTCAGAACGTAGATCTGAAAAACCCTGGCTCGGATCTCCAATAACACAACCCCTTTATATACAACAGTAAACCAGCTCCCGAAATCTCAGACCACCGCCGGCACACCTAGTAACCCCTCGGACACAGACCCAAGGCGGCGCTCCGGAGATCCCCGTTGACCCTAACCCCCAGCACCACTCTCACACGAATCTCACCCTCAAACGGTTCACGCTATCTTCACTAACAAGTTCTGATTTTTTCGGCAAGAAGGAGAAATAACTAGAGAGGGATAAAGACCAAAGAACATGAGAGAGAGAAGGCTGTCGAAGAGAGAGAGAGAGAGAGAGCTAAAATCAGAGTGGGCGTAAGAGGGGTTATAATGGGTGATCAACGACCCAGATGCAAATCCTAAGATGGGCGATCAAGATTAAGTCACAAGGTGAATCCGGATCGCCCGACCCGGTTGAGTTGGGTCATCGTCTTGGGCTTCTAGGAAGTGGGCTGCAGTAATGGCCGGGGGGGAAAAAGAGAATTCAGGAATTTGGACCATTATTATAACAGAAAAAGCAAAAAAAAAAAAGAAAAAAGAAAAGGGCAAGAGACAAGGTGCAGAGGTGGGTTCGGTCTGCTTCACTCTCCCCTATTGGTCGAGGGCGGCATCTTCCGCCCACCTCCTTTTTTTTTTTTTTTTTTTTTCTCCCTTTCTTCTTCCCCGTTCCCATATCCTCCTCCCCACAACCCCTCCCCAACCCAACCCCTCCCATTTATTCATCCCTTCATCACCAAAACACACCACTATAGATGCTCTTATACACCGAAAACAAAAATTTGTAATGTTGAGAGTCAAGTTTTGGCGAAAACACAATTACTAACTATAATAATTGGCGGAAACTGTTTACAAAGTAAAATCCTAGGGACACAACTCTAAAAAAATAGAATCATCTCTTCCTCTGCTAAACCTAGTCACCATTATCTCATTCTCTCATCTTCGGAGATGTACTCCGCTCATCTTCTAGGATGGGAAAATCATCAATTTCCAATATATTTATTATTATAATTTAAAGAGAAATTGACCTAATTTTGAAGAAAAGAACTTTAGAACTCGCTTGGCTTTATCGAGGAGATGGATTTTGAAAGCACTCGCCAGCAGCATTGGATATTTCTTTGCGTTGGATTTTGTTGGTTTGTGTAGGACCCATTTTTGGTGTTAGTTGGTCGACTTGTGCTCAACATTCTTGTTTCTTGTGTTTTCGTCCCCTTGATAAGTAGAGTTTTATCTACTTAATATATGATACTTGTTTTGTATGGTGTTTTCGGTATGGAAATTAACGACTAATTCGAGCTACTATTTCCATCATTATTAATAATATATTTGGTGTTTTTTGTCGATTAAAAAAAAACTATCATAAGTTGCCAAAAGTAAAAAAAATCAAACAAATATCAAGTATTATTAATTCAACGAATATTCATTTACACTGATGATAATGAAGTAAAATGATCAAGGAAAAAAAAAACTCAAAAAAAATGCATCAAAATAGGTGAAAAATGGGATTTACCCAAATCAACTCGAGAGCAAAAAAGAATGAAATTAACTATAAAAAGAATATCAATCGAAAAAAAGAATCTTTGAAATCCATGATCTGAAACCAGCAACAAACAAAATGAAAAATCTAGTCATCAGCAAGAAGCCTTTTTGACCTTGTGCCGATAGAACAGCTTCTTTTTCTTCCCAGAGCAATTTTCAACTGTAAGAACAATTTTCCCAGCTTCATGATTCTTGAATGTCTTGCGAACGGGGGCCTCGTCTGAGCTCATTTTCTTTCCTTTTTGAATAATCATAGTATATGAATTCTCATCTGTAGGCACAAATTCTTCAGTGTAGTTCACTTCCCAGCCTTGAACTATAAGGTCCCAGATAAATGTAGTTCCACACTGTAATTATAAAAATACCATATCAGTATTAAGTTATTTATTTATATTTACATCAACTCCTAATTATTCAAAATAAAAAAACCAATAATTATTTTTTAATATACCTCTGGTGTGGGGATTTCAATGGTTTCAATTGACCCTGCCTTGATCAAAATCTCTGTAGGTTCATCGTCACTAACCGAAAACTCGAAATCGTTCTCTATCTTGATTCCACCATATTGGATTGGGATTTCTTGGATAGGAATGTACCTAACATTAAAATCAATTTTTTTTTGTTGAGTTAATTTCATCAGCAAAACTATTTAAATGACAATAAAGGAATAATCACAAAAAAACAAAAAAACGGTTTGAGGTTTACTTAATTAATAATTATAAAAGAATCCAATTACTTTTTAATAATTGAGTTATCATCACGAATATAAAGGTATCTGTTTTTTTTTTGTTTTTTTTTTTTGTTATTAATCCTGAAATAAATGTCTCAATAATAAAAAAAGATTTACTCACTTTAGCAAAGTCTCAGTAACCTTGGATGGGCGAGCAAAGACTAATTTGCTTCTGGTCCTTTGAGTCAGGAAAGGAGATAACAGGGAGTGGTAAGCAAAATACCAGAACGGAACATTGATAAAAATCTGCAAAAAATAAAAAATGATTATAATCGCAATTTTAATTAACAACAACAACAACAACAACAAAAAACACTAAAAAAAACTCACATTTTTGGCGACAAATTCTGGGTAATTATCCTGAAGTAGAGCAACAGCTTTATCCACAGCAGCCCGAACCTCCTTCTTCGACGGGCCCGGCAAATTCCTGAGATCATTAATCTGAACAAGTGAATTTACGCCGTCAGCTTTAAAATCCAGCTTTTGCACGCCTTTCTCCATGAGCTGAACCCTCCATCTCAGGAACTGCTCGCGCTTTTCCTCCGACGCAAGCGCTTCATTCTCCAAAACCCCAAATATATTGTAGCAGATAGGGTGGCCATGGCGATCGGCGCCGCTCATGTAAGCCGCCGAGACGAGCTCGGCTCCGAACTCCTCCTCCAGGATCGAGTCGATTTTGAACTCTCTCCTCCATGAAAGTGTCTTTCTCAGCATTTCGAAAGCGTCGTTGATTTTGAACTCTCTGGCCCTCAGGAATTTCAGCAAAACGACGTCGGTTTTTGCGTTCCCTTTGCTGGGCAAAAGTGGCACGCCCCAAATCGAAATATCCCTATCGATTTCAGTATCGATTTCTAGGGTTTCGGCACATTCTGAATTGGGGATTTTTTCTTCGGCACTGTCCACGTCATCAGTTTTCTTCTCTTCTTCTTTTTCTTCGCATTCTGCAGCTTCGTTGGATGGCTTTTTGGCTGCGGCCTCTTTTTTCTCTTCGTTGTTGAAAAGCGTGTTGCCGAGAATGGCGTCTTCAAGCTTCGTCTTCAGCTCGATCAATGCCTTTTTCTCGTGCTCCTTCAGATCGGAGAGAAAATTGCTCTCCTCTCTGTATGAAGAGCTTTTCTCAATAATCTTAGGCTTTGATTCATCTTTCTCACACTCCACTTCTGCCGCCTCCGCCGCCGTCACAGGCTGCTCCGCCGCCGCAGGTGCCGCCTCAGCTTTAACCTCAACGGCCATTTTTTTGATCTGCTTTTTTCCCCAAAAAAGAAAATTAGAGAGAGCACACACAAAAAACGAAAAAATTAAATAGAAAAAATCAATTAAAACTCACTTTGATTATATCTCCGTGCCTGTGAAAATATCTTATTTAGGGAATTTTGGGAATATTTTGTGTTTTTTGGGTGTGATGAAAATGGCAGGTTGAGTGCAACGGTTATATAGTGTGTTTCTGAAGAGGAAAAGAGAGAGAGAAGGAGAAGGGGGGCGGGACCCACAACGGTCATTTAGTTGTTGTCACCGCATTCGCATGTTAGGAGCCGTTAAAGATTGATTTGTTCCGAGGTGTGTTCATAATTTCGTGCTAGCCTGGACTCCAGCAAAAATTTGATTGTCAGAATCGATTTGGGCCCACTGGGAATATGTTTTTTTGGCTGTGATTAATGATTAATGGGAAAATTACACAATACTAATTTAACTTTTTTTTCTTATAATTTTACGATACATTGGAAATTTTTATAATTAAGCAAGATTTTTTTAAATTTTTATATTTATACCAGATTTTCTTATTATTTTTATTTTATTATGTATATTTTTAGGTTTTTTTTTTGAATGGTTCTGATTGATTTATCGTGACTTTTATTCTCTTCAAACCACTTTTCCTCCTTTTAAATCCACTCATTCTTTTTGCATCCCATCCCAATTAATTGAAGTATACAAAATAAAACTTTTATTTCCAAACTTTTTTCAAGTCTTCGTTAAACTGTTTTTTTTCGTAGTAGGGTTCAAAGTTAGTAGTATTTGAGTTTTAATTCGATAGATTTTTTCAATTTTTTTTCAGGTTGATATGAATGCGGTTTTCTTCACGGTACAGTATTTGGGTTCAAGTCAGTTATTTGGGTTCAGTTATTTGGGTTTTATTATTTACGTTTTTACAACTTGTTCATGTAGGTTTTTTTCAAATGGATGTAGTACTTGGGGTTCAAATTAATAGCATTTGGTTTTGATTCGAAAATTTAGATTTTTATAATTTTTTTAAGATCGATAGCGAGAATTTGGGAAAGCGGTTTTCTTGTTCGTATATTTATAAATTTATTGGAGTGATCGAATTTTTTAAACTTTTATTATTTAAGTAGGTAATTTTATAAATTCCCCATGATTAATTGTGCGGCTAAACCCATACTAATAATAAAAAAATAAAATTTAGGAAAGCTTATTTAATTTACATTGTTTATTGAAATTCTAAAACATTAAGAGTAAAATAGTAAGAAATAAATCTCAATTATATTTATTATGTCTTTTTATTCTGCGTGTTTTTGTTTACATGCTTACCTTCTTTTGTGTACGGAAGGTGTATTTGTATTTGCAAATGAGAGGTTTTGGGTAAATAAGATGTTTGACCACAATTAAGAGGGCCGACTAGTTAAACTCTCTAATTCTATTGGTCGTATATAGAGGTTAGAACTAGTTTTTTTTGTTCCAAAATACTAATTTTGAAAAAGCTCAATATAAGAACTTTTTGAAAATAGAGGTTTAGAAGATTAGTTGAAATGACTATTTTGGCCTTAGATTGCAAATAAATATATAAATAAAAGTTATATTGATTATTAGTTTACGTACAAAAATTATTTACTACTAGATTTTTGATTAAATAATAGTAATAATTACTCAATTTAAATTTGATATACTCTTATATATAATAACTAGTTTAACACCCGTGTATTACACGAGATTTACAAAAAACTAAATTAAAAAATATTTGTAAAAATTATAAAATTTTATATTTAAAATAAAAATTAAGGATGTGTATCTCAACCCGTGCCCCATTCAATTTATTAATTATTATAATTATTGATTAATATTATATTTTAATGTTCAAATTAAATTCAATAATAATTATATTGCATACTTATAAAAATTCAAAAGATGTCACATTTTCAACCCGTCTCTAATATATATTAGTTAATTATTATTAACTCATTTTATTTTTTTATATTTAAATTAATTTTATTAGTAATTATAGTTACATATTTTGAAAAATTCAAAATGTGCTATACTCTCAAGCCTCCTCGCATTGTGTCATTGTCTAATAAATATTATTTAATTATTCTATAATTTTACTATTTTATATTTAGATTATTCATTACTACTATTTAGTTACATACTCTAATTATTGCAAATATATCATAATTTACCTATACTGAATATTTAAAATCTCAAAAATTAATTATTTCAACTTTATTATAAATACAATTTATTTAATTATTTTCATAAATAATTTTTTAATGTGATTAAAATTATCTCATAGGTAATTTTTTTCAAATAAAATAATTAATCTAGATTTTTTTTCTTCTAATTATATATGACTTATTTATATTRTTATATTAGGAGTGTAAAAGAAAATTATTGAATTAGACAAAATATAATAAAAGAAAACTATTAAGTTAGGCTAAATATAATAAAAAAAATATTAAATTAGGCAAGATATAGTAAAATTAAAATATAAATTAGGTATATATTAGGCTCGGATGACACATAAGCAAATGAAGCACCAAGATTTTTTATTATCCAAGCGAAACATACGAAGAAGACACATAAATTAGGAGAATTTTGAATTAATATATATTTGTTTAACACCCGTGTATTACACGAAACTTATCAAAAGATAAATATAATTAAAATAATTATTCCCAACCCGTAGTACATGTCTAATCTATTTATTAATTATTATAAATATTAAATATTTTTYTATTTGATGTTTAAATTAAATTCATTGAATCTTAGTTACATACTTGCAAAGATTCAAAAGGCATCACATTCTAAACTCGTGTCTAATATCTATTGTATTAATAATAATTATTATTAAATTATTTTATCTATTAATGTTTAGGATAAATTCGTTATTAATTATTAGTTACAAACTTTGTGATATTCAAAAGATATCATACTCTCAACCAGTGTCGCATTGTAATGGTTTCAATCAATGCTTATTAATTATTAGTATATAATTTAATATTTTTATATTTAGATTGAATAAATTACTAATATTTAGTTATATACTTAGATTTTCGTAAATAACTCATATTTTACATATATAGAATATTTGAAACACCAAAAATAAAATTATTTAAAATTATATGATCAATAAAAGTTATTTAATTATTTTCATAATAAAGTTTTTTTAATTAAAATTATTTCATATGTAGTTTTTCTTTTAATTAAAATAACTAATTTAGATCTTATCTACTTATTATATATGGTTTATTTCTATTTTTATATTAGGAGTATCAAAGGAAAGTATTGAATAAGGAAAAATATAATAAAGAAAAAATTAAATTAGGTAAGATATAATAAAAAAAAAAGGTAAATATTAGGCTCGGATGACACATAAGCAAACGAAGCACCAAAATTTTTTATTTGTCAAACGAAGCATACGAAGCAGACACATAGGTTAGGAGGATTTTGCATTAATATATAGGGGTGATTTTAAATAATGATTTTTTTGTTGATGTAAATATTATTTTATTTTTTAATATATTATTAATTTATGTTAATAGCAACAGATATATCTCATAATAAATTTTGTTAAATTCAGTTAATATCAATTTTGTAATATTTTTTGATATTTTTATAATCGCCGATATTTTCTCCATTTTTGTTATAGGTGAGGCTGCTATTGGACTGGCCATTGTTTCATCAGTTTATCGTAACAGAAAATCAACTCATATTAACCGATCCAACTTGTTGAATAAATAGTCTTAATTATATTATATAAATGGAAATTTGCAAAACCTTTTCATAGAATAGGGGGATAAGGGGGGTTTGTTGTTGAGAACTCTAAAACCGGAAATAAATTTGAGAATTTACAGGGTATGGGGCCGTAGTCTAGAGTCTATATATAATTATGATAGAAAGATATTCGTTAACCCCAGCCTAAAAAACTTAAACCCGCCGATCAGTTGATTCGTTCTAATTCATTAATTTAATCGATTCAAAATAGTAGGAGTTATTTTTGCAAAATAGCTAGAACTGAATGCGGAAAGTATGAAAAAACATCTCGTAATGTATTTAACCAGAAAATCGATTATGCGTAATATCTTTTTTCTTTATTTTTCAAAATCAAGTTGTTATTGACTATTGATTATTATCAAATATTTTTGTGCAAACACATGATACAATCGATTATCAACTAGTAACTAATGTAATCAAATATCAATTGATTGACGACAAGGCCATTATGTGCCTCCAAATTGAGTCCAATGACCACAATGCCTTTTGAATTGTCACTCTGGTGGAGTTTTTTTGTTTTGGTATAGAGTCTATTTTATATGATTTAAGTTAGGGCAACACTATTATAAAAAAGATCATCCGTTAATCTAAAATTTTATACCAATATACTATAATATAAAAATCAATACATTATAATAAAAAAATCAATACATGATAAAATAAAAATCAATTCATTATAGTACGAGTTAGAAATTTATGTTAATACATTATAGTATAAAAATTAATATATTATAATATCGATTCTGAAAATTTAATGGTCATAACTTATCAATTTGACCTAATACAAGTAATTATACCTTTTTAAGTTATCGAAGTTTATCGCGTAGGGGATGCTGAGTTCAATTTTGGTTATTACTTAAGCTTGGTGGAAGTGAGTTCTCAATATTAAGAAAAAAAACAAAAAACTAAAAGGTTATTGCTTTACTATATGTTCAATTAGCAGCCAATTCTCGTAATAATAGAGTTGGTGGATAATCATCACATGTGAACTGTCCCTGTTGCTAATCATATTTTGTCTAAGGAATATTGTCTGTCAAATGAAATATGGTCAATGAAGATTAATTAAAGATGCAATCGTTGTTTTTGTATGCGATGTGAAAGTTTATTGGTTTGACCAATTTCTTAAATGCGCCAACTGATAGAGAGGTGGCAGCTAGGTGGGTCCTAACAAAATTAGTCTTTGTATAAAAAATTAATAGGAAGATATCAAGAATGTTAATTAAGAGTATGCGTGGAAATGAAAAATTAATGATATGTTAAATATAGTAATTGGACTATTTTTGTGAGACGAACGAAAATGAAATACTGAACTATTTTCGTAAGATAGAGGAAGTAGTAAAATGAATGGTCGTCGTTAAGTGATGTAGGTAGTATGTTTAATAAATTTTGTGTGATGTTAAAATATTTAATGTTTACTTGATATTGAAGAAGAGACGATTTTACATAAATTACTATTTTATTCAGTTTTACCGTTTTTAATAAAATTGCTAATAAAATGTTGAGAACATTAAAAATAATTAAATACCTTACAATTAATTCAATAATTAAACAAATATGAATATTTAAATAATTAAAAATTACAAATAATTTAATAATTAGAATATTAAATGTAATTAAATAATTAAAAATATTATTAATTCAATAATTCAAATATTTTAAAAACATTACAAATGCTTCGTAATTTAAATAATTACAAACATTACAAATACTTTGATAACTCGAAATGCTTAATTAATTAAACATATTAAAACCAATTTCAAACTTAAATATGAAATTTTCAGATATGTTCAATCAAATCCTTTTGAAACCTAAGATTCAACTCCTTGTATCGAATGCCGATTCGTCCCTCAAGAAATAGATTGAGCTCTTGATTTGGTTCTCCCGAAGGGATAACAATAGTGTGTACAGTGTCACTATCTCGAATTTGAAAATCCCGATCTTCGATCATATCCTCTCGCCTATCCTCTACAAATTATGTTATGGATAATGGTGCAAGCTTTCATGATGTAATCCAAGTAGATTCACACATGCGGGATGGAGCTTTTACAATATGCCAACATGCTTGGAGCACACCACATGTCCTCTCGACATCTTTTCTGATCGTCTCTTGCGTGCAAAAGTCTTGTGTTTTCTTGAGACTGATTGAGTAATGATTTTCACAAATGATGCCCAAGCGTGATAAATACCATTAGCAAGATAATAACCCATATTATATTCATCACCGTTAACTTCAAAGTGTGATGGAGGAGCTCATCTTTTGCAAGGTTCATGAATGCATTTAACCTCTATAACACATTGATGTCATTGTTGCATCCCATTACACCAAAGTAGGCATGCCAAATTCATAAGTCTTTCGAAGCAACTGTTTGCAAAATAATTGAAGGATATTTATGATGACCGCTTTAATATTGTCCTACATAAGCGGCAAGACAATTCTTCTATACCCAATGCATACAATCGATGATGTCGAGCATTTCAGGAAATCCTCTCTGAGCATTCTCACCACTGAGACGAGCAACATCAACTACAATTGGTTGCCTCAAGTATTTTTCATAAAATAAATCGTAAGCGGCTCAACAAAACATTTTCAAGCATTGTAGTGTCGTCGATGCACCTATCTGTAAGTACTCATCAACAATATCATATGCAAGCGTTCGGATAGCAGCTGTGATTTTTTGAAGTGTTGACAAGTCAAGACGACTAACTGCATCCATTCCTTGTTTAAAGTATGGGACATTGGTTTTTAACTTCTCAATGATCCTAAGAAAAGATCTTTATTGTCAACCACACAATATATTTTTTCTTTCTTTTTAATTTTTTTTTAAATTTAAAAAATTAATTGAGATTAATGTGGGCCTTTATATCTCTAATGGTCCAGCTGTGTATTTATTTTAAAAAAAAAAACAGAATTTGATTGCAAGCATATTTTACCTGCGGGACCCACTATTTGACCGTGCACCCCAACCTTGACTGCAACTAGACGTGTTCAAACGGTTCGAACCGCCGGTTTGAATTGGACAAAAACCTCAAACCGCAACCAAACCGTGAAACCGGCCGGTTGGTGGCGGTTTGTGAACCGCCGGTTCACATTTCGGCCACGGTTCGGTTGGCCGGTTTGGACGGTTTGA
>BMAC01000411.1:70405-80573 GCA_014905375.1 Phtheirospermum japonicum
TTCGAACCGCCGGTTCACGGTTTGAGAAATGCTCAAACCGTGGTCAACGGTTAACCGAACCGTTGACCGCCGGTTCGAACCGACAGTTTCCCCGATTTGTGCAAACCGCCGAACACATCTAGCTGCAACCTCTCTCACTTCTCGCAGCCAAGTGTATATCACCGCGGGCAAAAGCGGCGCGTTTCTAATGCTCTAGCGAGAATTAAGCCAGACTGGGTTTGACCAAATAGCCTATCATAGCTGGGCTTGTCAGTGAATAATTTTGTTGGGTCGGTGTAGGAAGAGGGGAGCCCAGTAACTTAATCTGGGCTAAGAAGTGAAAGTAGGCCCGTTTATTAATGGGTTGGCTACCTTTTTGAAAGGTCGTTTAAAAGAGGGACGAAGAACGAATACACAAATTGCTTTAGAGGAGGCCCAAATGGGCTTTACCATATATTTCAATTTAATTTGGTCATATTCTAATTTCTCTGGATTAAAGATTAAATACAAACTTTCCAGATCTTGGATGCATTTTCTTCATACACATATATAAGTAAGTTGGTAGCGATAGAGTCCATTTTTAATATTTTAATTAAGATATACAATATAATATTAAGTAGATTGTAGATGATATATAACAAGACCAACTCACCTAGTAAAACAATTATTTGTTTTGAAACAATAAATTCATGAATTTATTAAGGTTCAACCGATTAAAGTTTGGAATACAATTCACTGAACTTATTCGATTCACAAATCCCCAAAGTGTCGGGAATAAAAAAATATATGTGTTTAGTTTCATATTTATTATATTTACACTAATAAGTGCAAGGTTGAAGTGAAAATGAAGAAAGACCAATGATATATTTTCTCAATCTTCAAATCTTGATTTTCCTCATTTGATGAAGCAGTTCGAGAATATGAATTGATGCTCATTCCAAGATCTGGAGTAAATAACAATATTCAAAGGGGGCAAAAAGACATTTTGGTTATATCCCACATCGTGAGAACACCACATTCGAAATATATTGAAAGGTGCAAGGAAATCATAATTGCTCGCCGAGCTCGGTAACGGGAGCTTGTAACCAAGGTGGGGGCATTATGGTGATTGGACGTTGGTCTTGCTTAGACGGTAGAGCACAACAAAAATACGATTTTTATTTACGAGAGATTATTTTTCACAATAAATAAATTTACAGGAAGACTGATCTTCAAAATAAAAATTTTAATTTTTTTCTACACTATTTGAAAAAAGAGATGAATAGGAGTCACGAAATTAGTTGTAAATTATATTTAAATACCTTAAACTTAACGGGAAATTCGTAAAAAATTGAGTTTGAAAAAATATAAAATATACAACACCCGCGTGTCATATGTAATTAACGATATAAAAAATTAAAATGTATAAAACACCGATAATTCTATTGAAAAAACGTTGTGAATCTAACTTGTAATTACCGATAATTCTATTAAAATGTATAAGACACCGATAAAGTTTTAAATCTAAATAAAAAATTGAAAGGATGTGTTCTCAACCCGTGCCCGGTTCAATTTATTAATTATTATAATTACCGATTAATATTATATTTTAATATTTAAATTAAATTCGTTAATGATTATATATACATACTTATAAAAATTTAAAAGATGTCATATTCTCACCCCGTCTCTAATCTATATTAGCTAATTATTATTAACTCATTTTAAATTTAGATTAATTTTGTTAGTAATTATAGTTACATGCTTTAAGAAATTCAAAAAGTGATACTCTCAAGCATTGTCTAATAAATATTAATTAATTATTATTATATAATATTGTTTATTTATATTTAGATTGATTTAATTAGTAATATTTAGTTACATACTCCAATTATTGCAAATATATCACCTATACAGAATATTTGAAGTTTTAAAATTAAATTATTTCAACATTTATTATAAATACAATTTATTTAATTACTTTCATATATTTTTTTTTTGTAATTAATATTATTTCATATATAATTTATCTTTTAATTAAAATAATTAATTTAGATTTTTCTCTACTAATTATATATGACTTATTTATATTTTTATATTAGGAGTATAAAAGAAAATTATTGAATAAGACAAAATATAATAAAAAAAACTATTAAGTTAGGATAAATATAATAAAAATAAAATATTAAATTAGGCAAGATACAATGAAAGGGAAATATTAAATTAGGGATATATTCGATTTAGATGACACATAAGCAACCGAATCACCAAAATTTTTTATTATCCAAGCGAAGCATACGAATCTGACACATAGATTAAGAGGATTTTGCATTAATATATACTTGTTTAACACCCTTGTATTACATGAGACTTATTAAAAGATAAAAAAAAAATATTTGTGATAATTACTGAATTTTAAATGTAAAATAAAAAATTAAAATAATATATTCTCAACTCGTGCCTTGTACATGTATAATCTATTTATTCATTTTATTATAAATATTAAATAATTTTTTACTTATTAATTATTAGTATATTTTATGTTTAGATTGAATACATTACTAATATTTAGCTACATACTTAGATTATTGTAAATAACTCATATTTTACCTATATAGAATATTTAAAACTCTAAAAATAAAATTATTTTAAATTATATTATCAATAAAACTTATTTAATTATTTTCATAATAATTTTTTTAATTAAAATTATTCCATATGTACTTTTTTTTAATTAAAATAACTAATTTAGATATTATCTACTAATTATATATGACTTATTTCTATTTGGAGAATCGAAGGTAAGTATTGATAAGAAAATATAATAAAAGAATTAAATTAGGTAAGATACAATAAAAAGAAAAATATTAAATTAGGTAAATATTAGGCTTGGATGACACATAAGCAAACAAAACACCATAATTTATTATTTGCCAAATGAAGCATACGAAGCAGACACATGAGGATTTTGCATTAATATATAGCCCAGGGTGATTTAAAAATTGTAATATTCTAATTGTTTTTTAGTGGTAATGCTAGATCTCATATCCTAAAAAATGAGATGTAATTGATAGATTTGAAATAAATAATGTATATATAAAATTTTTGAAAATGATAATTTCTAATGAAAATTAAGTAAACAAACATGATTCTAATTTTTGTAATAGTTGAAAATTGGAACACTTCCATACTTCCCTAAAAATCTTGAAAATGATGCTTCCAATGAAAAGTTGTAAGTAAATATGATTTTAATTTCGTAATAGTTGAAAATTGGAAATTGTGAGATGGAAATACTTATATACATGCCCTTAATATCTCGAAAGAAAAATAGAGAAACAACTTATATTTAATCAATTATATTGACCACTTTTCAAAAATGATACGTGATATAGTCAACTTCAAATGACGTTTGCTAAATTGGTTAATTCATCAAAAAAAGACCCAAAAACATCGAGATTGTATTTTGTTGCTTAACTAAGTGGCGTGACTCAAATAAATGATAAGAAATAAAGGAGAATGTCTAAATTGCATCACGTCAATAAAAAAAACTCAATCAAATTTCTTTTTGAACCTTTCGATAAATTGACCAATTTAAAAAATATAGTTTGATTATAACCAATATTACGTAACTTTTTTAAATTTTTTGATTTAAAAAAAAAAACAAAAAACGACTAATGGAAACAAAATTCAATATATGAATCAGACTTGGAAAATTCATTAAGAATTGTCAAATGACGAAACGGGAAATGTTAGTAAACATGACATGGGGCTGCTTTTAAAAAAGAAAGAAGAAAAGTTGCATTAAAAAACAATTTCTTTCTTTTTCTTTCAAAAATCACTCGCTTGTTTATCCCCTGCTCAAGGTCATGTATTAACTTAAAAAATCTATAACTTCATTACTGTGTAAGAGCTTGAAATTCAATCACATCCCCCAACGGCTAACCCTAGTGCGGGTATTTTGGACCCTTTCCGATCAAGACTCTCAGCACCGTTCCCCGCCGTTCTCTTTGTATGATTTCGCTCGGTAGCAAGGCACATCCGCATCCTCTCCGCGCTAGGCTGCCTTTGCGAAATCATCGAGCTCCGAGCTACCGCAAACACTACAAAAAAATAATAAAATGCCAAAGGGAATAATGAAAAATTCCCTCGGTGAATTATCGAGGTAATTTATTTAATAACACCGACCCCAATTCGCCACGGCCGACCTAGCCCGCAACCATGACCATTTTAATTGTCCCACAATTGAACGCTTGATCTCAAATGTATTTTGCTATACTTAACAACCTAATCCCGTGCATCTTATGTATAAACTCACTCGAATATTATTTATGATTTAAATGTAAATATAACGATATCAATACTTGAACGATATTTATATTGGAACGGAACGCCACACTTTGAATACGATCATACTTCATTTTTTTTTAATTTTTATACCTATCACAAATTTTTAAAAATATCGTTATAAACTCCCCTGTAACGCACAAGTCATCTTTATTTCACAATATTGATAGTTAAGAGCGTAAAATGTTGGCGATTCTTTGTTTGCAACAAGCTTTTGGAGAGGATGGTGTTGTTGAAATGAAATTGCGTCTACTTTTACTTAACATAATTAGTATAGATACCATAATTAATAGTAAGAATAACAATATATATATATATATATATAGGATTGGGTTCAAATGAGAACCTCGTCATTATATAGGAAACTAGGGACTAATCCTGGCCTTAGATCTAATATTGCACAGTGCGATTTTATGTCCAGGTTCATTGTGCTTTTTAGACAGTACTGTAGTGCTAAAATCAGTCCAGTTTTTTTAATTTAATATATATATATATATATATATATATATATATATATATATATATATATATATATATATATATATATATATATATATATTACGTTTTAAAACATGTAATATGTATCTTAAATTGTAAATCTTGAGAATGTGATTAATTTGATATATACTTCATTCAAAACGAATAAAATTTGAAAAAGTTATGGTTTGTTGAAAATTTGAGTTTCATTTCAAATTTTTGAATTTGCAGTTTATAGACGAAATTTGCGATACTTTTTGTATACAATCGTAGTGTTTTTTTTTCTTAATCTATTGTGCTTTTCAAAGAACAATGTAGTGCTCTTTTTAAACATTGATATATGTTCAAAATACCATTTTTAATTAATTAATGAATTTTTTTACATTATTACCATGCTGACATGTCATGATCTCAACCATCAAGATTATCCAATCTAATGGTCAAGATGAGTCCCTAGGTTCACATATAATGACAGGTTCTCATTTGAAACCCAACTTATATATGATTAGGTTAAAATGAGAACCATGTCTCTCAATGTGAACCTAGGGTCAATTATAAGCCTTAAATCTAATTAAATGGATGGATCAAATTTTTTGTTTGTTTCATTATTTAATTAAAAGTATTAGAATTGTATAGTAAAAGCATTGGAGATGCATATAACTAAAATATCAATAAAGTACTGTGATTGTATAATAAAGTACTAGTTCGCAGGTTCACATATGTTGATATGTCTTGAATCTCTCGCTTCGGCGAGTTGTTACGGGGTCCTTGCTGCTCGGTCAGCGAGTCGGGGGGTCAAGGAGGGGCGAAGTCCCCTTGCCTGGGGGTGGGGGCGGAGTCGCCCCGGGCCCAAACGGTATGCAGTTTTTTAGACTTAAGCCCAATTTTGTATATTCTCTAAATACTATAAATATGGTTTTTGAGATCAGAAATTTAAAAAACTAATCATTTAATAAAATCCGTTCCTCTCTCTGTCCGTGGACGTAGCCAATTTGGTGAACCACGTAAATCTGTGTCTTCTTTACATTTTCTGTTTATTGCTTTATAATCCTATTCATTCATAACAACATATAATGACATGGTTCTCATTTGAACCCACCCATATATATATATATATATATATATATATATATATATATATATATATATATATATATATATATATATATATATATATATATATCGCTTATGTGTTATTTTATTTTTTATTATGAGTTTTTTGTTATTCTATTTTATATAATTTTTTTTATTACAACATATCAAACTTGTCACTTTTTATAAAAAATAATTATACCACTTTCTTAATTAATATATACAATGATCCACAACACAATATAAGTCAATATTTATTTTATTAGATATAAACATGTTATTTATAAAATACTATTACGATTCAATTATTGGAATTGATCTCATAAATAATATTTAATATTAACAATAATTTAATTTCTTTTTTTAATTAGAAAGCCCTCTAGAATTAGTTTCTTTTCTTATTATTTAGAAATTTTCTGAACATAATTAGGTTAGATACCCTAATTTATATTAAAAATAATAAGATCGTTTGACTATGCATACAATCACTCATATGTTATTTCTCGAATTTTATTGCGACTTTTTTTGTTATTTTGTTTTTTGTTATATTTTTTAATTGTAAGTCCAACAATATAAAATTTATCACTTTTTATCAAAAATAATTTTGACAACTTTTTTTTTTAAAATTAAATTATCTAAAATTGCGCAACATAAAATAATTTAATATTTTATTTTATTGACTACTTGTTATTTATAAAATATTATTAAGATTAAATATTTTTTTATTTGAATTGATCTCGTAAAATAATGTATTCTGTTACTATCTCAGAAATCGCGCAAAACAATACAAGTGGGAACCCAATATCAAGTGTAATGAACAATATGATATCAATTAAAATAGATTTGAAAAAAATATCAACTAATTTCAAAACCAAGAAGAGGAAGTCCGCCTTTTAAAGCAAATATTGCTAGAGACGATAATCTTGAAACACTCATGTCATACTTAATTTTTATCGAAATTCAAAATTAAATTATTTTTGTTAGGTCTGCATTTACATTTTACATACCGATCACTTCAATTTAATTAGAATATTTATATTTTATTTAATATACTTGTATTTATTTGTCCATTGTGCAGAGGTAACAATAAAATATCCTCTTCACACCGAAGTTGTAGCAAACCTACAATCGATGGTAGATAGCGAAAGAAAATTGGTTTAATCATTTAGAATTATCAAATAAATATTTGGAGAGAATGGTGTTGCTGACTGAAATTGACTCCTTGGGAGAAGAGGCAAGGATGGAAGGAAGTATAATCTTCCAGAAGTGGATGAACTTTCTCTTTAGTTGATGTTGATCTTGATCCTTAAAGTGGAAACAAGGATATTGTAGTAAAAAAAGGATCTGGTAATTTGAAACGTATCAACGCTTTGCATTCTTCGTACTTACTCTATAATATCCATTTTTATCTTCTTATGGGGAAGACAACTATAGGGAAGATGTATCTTTTTCTGGGTAGACAATATTGGTAACACATATTATTATAGGGAGGATAACTACAAGGGCAAAAGATATTGAAAACATGAATTTTTTACATAATGAGACTTATTAAATTAGGTTTCAACTACTTTTGGTACATTTTTAACGTCTTTTTACTTTAAATCCTATTATTTGGACGTTTTACGTGTTTGGTTGCATTATGTTATTTTTTATAGGATTTTGAAACTATTTTGGTTGGATTGAGTTTAAAGATGAAGAAATGAACTGAAGAAAGTAAAGAGAACAGCCCGTTGGGACAAGATTGAAGTAAGCCCATGAAGTCAAAGAGTCGACGAAGCCCATAAGATCCTTAGCGATCCCATTAGCGCTCGATAACTGGGTCGCTAATGTGGGCAATTTTGAAAAAGATCCCTAGCATCCCTAGTCGCGGTCGATAACCAGGTCGCTACTATATTCCATTTTTAAGAAGACCATTAGCGACCCCATTAACGGTTGATAATGGGTCACTAATGGTCCAAATACGTTAAAAAAGTTACAAAATCGAGTTTAATTGCTAGGATCTTATTAGGGACTATAAAAGGAGGGCCAAGGAGCTGGCCAAATACATCTTCCATCATCTTGAACATCTTCACCACCCATTAGCTTGGGAACCATCATATATCACTAAAAACACTCTAAAAATGTGAGATAGAGGGTTGAAGGAGAGTTCAGAGGAGAAACACGAAGATCGGAAGATTGAAGAATCCATGAATCCCTTACGATTTATCTTTTCTAGTTTTTTCTATGAATATTATGTGTATGATGAAATGCTTAGATGAATATTTAATCATGTCTAGCTAATTTCATAGTATTCTGGGGTGGTAAACGATGAATGATTAGTGTTTTGATTTTTTTTTTCAATTAAGCATTTGGTCCTTTCAATATTTTTGATTTTTGATTTACATATATGCATAATTGTTAAAAAACATTTTATACTTATTAGGTTTAACAATTTATAAATCAAGAGACGAGTTTTGTTAATAGAATTACGAATTCAAAATACTCTAATCAATAAGATCGACGAATTTGAGATAAGAGTGATGTTGTTAAAATTCTTGAAGTTTATTGGAGTTCTAATTGCGATCGACAACGCGTCTCGCATTTAGAACCCACATTTTAATCACTACGAGAGAAGGGTTAAACTATATTTGTGATTAACATATATTGAATTGATTTGAAACATGCTTGATTGATTGAAAGGGTTTACATTCGAGTATGATCCCTTTATTATTTTTGTGTTTGTAATTTATCGTTGGATATTTGATTGATAACCGTTTGTACTTCTAAAGTTGTGATAGATTGACAACCTTTTACAACTATTAGTTTTGATAAATTATAATTCAAGAGATGAGATTTATCAATTAGGTCTTCAAACATGAGACACTCCAATTAATAGAATTGAGAGGTTTGAGATTAGTAGTGAAGTCATGTAATCTTTAAAGCCTTTTGGAGTTCTAGTTGTGATTGACAATGCGTTTCACATTTAGAACCCACAGTTTAACAACTTCGATAAAAGGTTTAAAATATTTGTGTGATTGAATTATAATGAATTTAATCACAATAATAATCGAATGCACTTGCAGTTAGATAGAGTATAAATATACAAATTTTTATAACTCGAATCAATCCATAGTAAATATGAAGTGATCAAGTTTCTGACGCCGTTTCTGGGGACCAATTGATTGGAAATGAGAATAATGTAACTATCAAACTAGTTTTAATTTAAACATTGGCTACATTTTTCTCTCAATTGAATTTTGAATTTATTGGATTTCAGGTTGTAAATCAAGCTCTTGAAGGAATAAACCATCTAGCTAAAGATGTTATATTAAGTGCTAATGGGAGGCAGCCCAACAATGACGAAAAATGGTATCGAGATGCACCTCGAACCAACGTGGAGTTAATCCCTCCGAATATCAACGAGGAAGCAATCCCTTAAAAAGGGAGCCAACATCGAGTCACTTCCCTTCTGACTCGCCTTATACTTGGTGAGTCACGACCAACGTATAACTACTTTCTTTCTTTACTTTATAGTAGCAATAAAGTTTAGAGGAAGGAAGAGCAGATTACTTTGGTAATGTATTATTACTTTGGATTATATATAGGATTCCATTAGCTGTTAATTTATTTTTTATTTTTCTGATTATTTGCATGTTTAATTATTTTATGAGAAATAAAATGAGATTTGTGGATAATCTGCATCCCATTGGCACTTAATTTAACATCTTTAGCTAGATGGTTTCTTCCTTCAAGAGCTTGTGATATGCGAGAAATTATGTAGTAATTAATGGTTTATAAATATACTTTTATGCCCTTCATATTTTCATATATATTTATTTCTCATGTATATCTTTTTGTGGATGTACGAGCACCAATTGTATATTTTTTAGTTATTTTTGTAGTATTTTATTACTTGATTGGTATGACGATGATCGTTATATGGCTCGTGTATTGATTTTGGTGACATAGGGTTGTTATTGGGTCATAATATAACAGAAAGCAGGCCAAATAAATCATTGAGCCTTACTTTTCTTGGGCATAAGTAAGGCGGCTGATCTCATATCACCCCTATATATTAATGCAAAATCCTCCTAACCTATGTGTCTGCTTCGTATGCTTCGTTTTGCAAATAAAAAATTATGGTGCTTCGTTTGCTTATGTGTCATCCGAACCTAATATTTACCTAATTTATTACTTTTCTTTTTATTGTATCTTACCTAATTAAATTCTTTTATTATATTTTTCCTTATTCAATACTTTCCTTTGATTCTCCTAATATAAAAATATAAACAAGTCATATATAATTAGTAGATAAATA
>BMAC01000411.1:96335-115018 GCA_014905375.1 Phtheirospermum japonicum
GCCACCCAGTCGAAGTGGGCCCTGTAAGCATCTTCGGATGTACAGTTTTGGAGTGTTGTGGTTCTCGGTTGACTTTGAGTTTCGGCTTCCTTGTTTTCTTTTTTACTTTCTCACCGTCGTCAACAAGGTGTCGGACTAAGTTGCTGCTGATCTGAATTGTATAAGATTCACCCATGACCGGAGGTTGGTCGCCGGAGTATGGGTCACTGGGATTAGAGTCGCGGATGAACAAAATCCCCTTCCTGATCGTTGCTTCTTTTTTTACCTTTTTTTCCCTGGGTTTTCTTTTTTTAGTTTTGTTTTTTCTCCCTTTTGTAAATAGTGTTGTCGTTGATAAAAATATGTAATAATATATAGAGACGCACGATATTTTTTATTTTTTTTTCCGTAATCAGACAGGTTGTTGTTTTACCTTTGTTAAGAATTTCCAGTTTATTTGTATAGGAACTTGTTTGAGTTTTTTACTTTTAGTAGTAATTTGTTTGTTATGTTGTTTAATCCGTTTTCTGGAATTGAGCCCTCTAAATGGACTTTTATGCATGTTTGGTATTAGAATAGACTGGGTCTCTTGTTTACTATGAACAACCAACTATTCTTTGTGATTCTGTTTTCTTGATGACTTTTGTAATAGAATATTCCAGTATTGCACATAACTTCATCCTTCTATATTCTCCCGTTCAAACAGTAGTACTTTTAGTTTGCATTCCGATTTGAAGATATGGATTTGTAAAAAAAAAAGATTTGAAATTAGAATTTCAAATGAAGGTGGATTTGAAATCCTTCAGATGACCATAGAACCCAGCTTACTAGGACCTGAAATCAACTTTATAACGAGATAAGAATATCCATAGATGTTGTTCCAAACGAAGTCCTAATGTTGCATTTGGATGAGACCATTTGGATTGATAAGATGATTTCGAACGACTTTAAATAAGGATTGGAATCCAAATTTGAATCCACTGAAAATGAGTTTACCAAAACAAGGATTTCAAATCAATCAATAATGCAGGGTTGAGGTTATTTGTAAAAACTCACTGTTTGAACATGTTCATCCCTCAAAATAGAACCAAATTACTGCTGGTAATAAATAATAGCAAGAAAACACATTTCAAGGGCAAAATAAGGTCTAACATCTGCTGGCTTTATGATAAACAAGTATTTGCCATCTCCATGGCCACATTACAAAATCACAGCACAAAGTCAAGCTCTATAGGCCTCACAATTATGGTGCACAAACACAAAAGAGTCAAATTCACAACTTTAGAAAAAAGCTTAAGATATATCGTCCTCAAAAAGGGCAAAAATCACAATCAGAAGTCCCCTTCCCAAAATATCCCACCAATCACAATCACAATCACTTCACATTCACAATCTTGATGATCGAAGCAGGCCCAATTCGGTGAAGTACCCCAACCGCGTCCCCAATCTTGCACAGCCCCTTCGCCTTGGCGTGCTCTAGCTCAAACTCCAAAGCCTCCTCCGTCGACTCCTCATGGGAAGCCCGTGCAGACCCCGCGCACAGGATCGGCACCAAACCCCTGAATATCAGGTTGTGCCTGGCCGGCGACTCATCACTGCACGACCAATCAAACGAGTCCGACTTGATCTCCGGGACCACCGCTGACAATATCGGCATTCCGGGCCTGTACTTAGCCACCAGCTTCGCCGTGCTCCCTCCCCTGGTCAGAACCAGGATGAGGGCTGCCCGGGCCGAGTTGGCCGTTCGGACGGCGGACGAGGCCAGGCTCTCCAACAGGCTCATCGAGACGGGCGCATTTGCGGTTATCCTTTTGAAAACGTTGTAGTAGTCGATCGTGCTCTCGGCCTCCATACAGATCTTGGCCACGGTGCAGACCGCGAGCTCCGGGTAGGCTCCGGCATACTCAAAAGCAATAATTACATACAATCAAAGCATCATATTATACAAGCTCTATACAGTTAGATCCAAAGTATTGCAAAACATATTATCAAAGCACAATAGAAGATAATTCAAAGAATTATAAAATAATAAAAACACTTAGAATAGATATCAAAAAGCATCACACATATATTCAAAAGCAATAATTACATACAATCAAAGCACCATATCATACAAGCTCTATACAGTTAGATCCAAAGCACTGCAAAATATATTATCAAAGCACAGTAGAATATAATTCAAAGCATCAAAAAATAATAGAAGCACTTAGAATAGATATCAAAAAGCATCACACATATATTTTTCTCCCTCTTTCGAAATAAAAGCACCCCTACAGACATAAACAAAGCGATTCTAGAAATATACTATATAAAGCACAACAAAACACGAATGAAAGCACCATAAAGAATAAAAGCATTAAAAAATAGATATTAAAAGCACCACATATACACCACTGATAAATTATGTGAAATACAAGCAGTGCGAACACAATACAAAACCCACCAAGGCAACCTTGAAAATTTGTTCGGAAATTATTGCCATTTAAAAACACTAATTTTTACAAAATTAATATTTGCATGTCCAAAGCAACATCCTGGAACCCACTTTTCAAAATTTACAGAAAAATCATTGAAAAAAAAAACTCAAAAAACTAAGAGGAGGCCCAGCAAAATTGAGTCCAGGAATTCGATTGGAATTGTTTCTGTTAACTAGAAATTCAATTGTTATAATAAAGTGGAGTTTAAATACAATTACGGTCTACTTTCTGGGGTTTTACAAACAAAAAATATGAAAATCGTACCTGTGACAACCACAGACGTCGCTGACCTCAGGACCGCCGGCCGTCGCTCACCATCGAAACACCTCGATTGTTTATCAGAAAGCACAGTGCTAATTTTCACAAACCGCGGTTTTATGTATATCGCATTTTTGAAGGAATAATTATGAGACGGACAAAATCCCAGGAGTTTTTATTTGAAGAATATATGATAGTTCATATTTTAGTTACCTTTTGGAATTCCAAATATCACGGCGGTGGGATTTTGTAAAACTTTTGGATGGTCCTAATTTGCCCCTTGTCATTAATATACCAGCGTACAAATTCCAATTTTCCCATTTATAAATACAAAATTTCAATAAAATTTGGCCTTTGGATTAAATTTATGTACGGTTTAGATTGGTTCCTAAGTTCACATATATTGACAAGGTTTCATTTGAACCCACCCCTATATATATATATATATATGTGTGTGTGTGTGAGTGTGTGTGTGTGTGTGTGTGTGTGTGTGTGTGCGCGCGCGTGTGTGTGTAGGGGTGTGTTCCAATGAGAACCCTCTCTTATTTGCGAACTTATACTTTTATTATATACTAATAGTGCTATTATTATATAATACCAGTGCTTTTATTATATACCCAACAATACTTTTATTATATAATATTAATGCTTTTAATCAAATAAAGAAAAATATAAAAATTTGGTTCATCAATTTAAGGTCCACAATTGACATTAAAATTCTCATATAAAGTAGTGATTCTCATTAGAATATATATATATATATATATATATATATATATATATATATAATATATATGGATTTTGGTTGAGAGTCTACTTTATAAAGCCTTGGTTTTACAAAACTTTTAGATACTTGGGTTAAAGGTGAATCATAAAAAGTTTCAAGTTTTAATTAGTTTATTTTAAAACGGTATGCAGTTTTTTAGCCTTAAGCCCAATTTTGTGTATTCTCTAAATACTATTAAATATGGTTTTTGAGATCAGAAATCTAAAAAACTAATCATTTAATAAAATCCGTTCCTCTCTCTGTCCGTGGACGTAGCCAATTTGGTGAACCACGTAAATCTGTGTCTTCTTTACGTTTTCTGTTTATTGCTTTATAATCCTATTCATTCATAACAACATATATTGACAAGGTTTCATTTGAACCCACCCCTATATATATATATATATATATATATATATATATATATATAATATATATATATATATATATATATATATATATCGCTTATGTGTTATTTTATTTTTTATTATGAGTTTTTTGTTATTCTATTTTATATAATTTTTTTTTATTACAACATATCAAACTTGTCACTTTTTATAAAAAATAATTATACCACTTTCTTAATTAATATATACAATGATCCACAACACAATATAAGTCAATATTTATTTTATTAGATATAAACATGTTATTTATAAAATACTATTACGATTCAATTATTGGAATTGATCTCATAAATAATATTTAATATTAACAATAATTTAGTTTCTTTTTTTAATTAGAAAGCCATCTAGAATTAGTTTCTTTTCTTATTATTTAGAAATTTTCTTAACATAATTAGGTTAGATACCCTAATTTATATTAAAAATAATAAGATCGTTTGACTATGCATACAATCACTCATATGTTATTTCTCGGATTTTATTGCGACTTTTTTTGTTATTTTGTTTTTTGTTATATTTTTTAATTGTAAGTCCAACAATATAAAATTTATCACTTTTTATCAAAAATAATTTTGACAACTTCTTTTTTTAAAATTAAATTATCTAAAATTGCGCAACATAAAATAATTTAATATTTTATTTTATTGACTACTTGTTATTTATAAAATATTATTAAGATTAAATATTTTTTTATTTGAATTGATCTCGTAAAATAATGTATTCTGTTACTATCTCAGAAATCGCGCAAAACAATACAAGTGGGAACCCAATATCAAGTGTAATGAACAATATGATATCAATTAAAATAGATTTGAACAAAATATCAACTAATTTCAAAACCAAGAAGAGGAAGTCCGCCTTTTAAAGCAAATATTGCTAGAGACGATAATCTTGAAACACTCATGTCATACTTAATTTTTATCGAAGTTCAAAATTAAATTGTTTTTGTTAGGTCTGCATTTACATTTTACATACCGATCACTTCAATTTAATTAGAATATTTATATTTTATTTAATATACTTGTATTTATTTATCCATTGTGCAGAGGTAACAATAAAATATCCTCTTCACACCGAAGTTGTAGCAAACCTACAATCGATGCTAGATAGCGAAAGAAAATTGGTTTAATCATTTAGAATGACCAAATAAATATTTGGAGAGAATGGTGTTGCTGACTAAAATTGACTCCTTGGGAGAAGAGGCAAGGATGGAAGGAAGTATAATCTTCCAGAAGTGGATGAACTTTCTCTTTAGTTGATGGTGATCTTGATCCTTAAAGTGGAAACAAGGATATTGTAGTAAAAAAGGGATCTGATAATTTGAAACGTATCAACGCTTTGCATTCTTCGTACCTTACTCTATAATATCCATTTTTATCTTCTTATGGGGAAGACAACTACAGGGAAGATGTATCTTTTTCTGGGTAGACAATATTGGTAACACATATTATTATAGGGAGGATAACTACAAGGGCAAAAGATATTGAAAACACGAATTTTTTACATAATGCGACTTATTAAATTAGGTTTCAACTACTTTTGGTACACTTTTAACGTCTTTTTACTTTAAATCCTATTATTTGGACGTTTTACGTGTTTGGTTGCATTATGTTATTTTTTATAGGATTTTGAAACTATTTTGGTTGGATTGAGTTTAAAGATGAAGAAATGAACTGAAGAAAGTAAAGAGAACAGCCCGTTGGTACAAGATTGAAGTAAGCCCATGAAGTCAAAGAGTCAACGAAGCTTATAAGATCCTTAGCAATCCCATTAGCGCTTGATAACCAGGTCGCTAATGTGGGCAATTTTCAAAAAGATCCCTAGCATCCCTAGTCGCGGTCGATAACCAGGTCGCTACTACATTCCATTTTTAAGAAGACCATTAGCGACCCCATTAACGGTCGATAAATGGGTCACTAATGGTCCAAATACGTTAAAAAAGTTACAAAATCGAGTTTAATTGCTAGGATCTTATTAGGGACTATAAAAGGAGGGCCAAGGAGCTGGCCAAATACATCTTCCATCATCTTGAACATCTTCACCACCCATTAGCTTGGGAACAATCATATATCACTAAAAACACTCTAAAAATGTGAGATAGAGGGTTGAAGGAGAGTTCAGAGGAGAAACACGAAGATCGAAAGATTGAAGGATCCATGAATCCCTTACGATTTATCTTTTCTAGTTTTTTCTATGAATATTATGTGTATGATGAAATGCTTAGATGAATATTTAATTATGTCTAGCTAATTTCATAGTATTTTGGGGTGGTAAACGATGAATGATTAGTGTTTTGATTTTTTTTTCAATTAAGCATTTGGTCCTTTCAATATTTTTTATTTTTGATTTACACATATGCATAATTGTTAACAAACATTTTAGTGACATGGTTTGGAGTAGGATGATCCGGTTCAGTTTGTCCAGCTTTAGGGAAGATCGGTTTAGCAGTTTCGGGAAGGTTAAGGTTCTTTATGAACTCGTCAAGATTACTGCGGTTAGGGAGTATCAAGGAATTATCCACGGATATTCGGGTAGCTCACGGGAGAGAAGGCAGGTCGGCGTGAGCCGATGATGGGACTACAGTTACGGGGTTAGCAAGGAAAAAATCGGGGAGCGAGGTTGAAGGCGTTTCTGGTTGATTTAAGGGGATGCCTTCAAGAATATTTTCGATTAAGGCTCTGGTTTGAGCCTTAAGATCTGACAAGGAGATAGTTCCCTCCAGTTCATCAGTCAAATTGGGTTGGGGTGTAGTCTTTTTCTTTTGGTCCAAGTTAAGGGGATTTCTACCGATTCGATTTCAGATGGCATATTTGGGTTTGGAGAATTAGGGTTTTGGGAGTCATAGGTAGGTGGAGCTAAGTTCATCATAATCAGTTATATAATTGGGAGGGAAGAAAAAAAGAAAAGTATACTCAGCAAACAACAATTTACAGAAAAATAATATAATTGGTATTGAGACAATGAATTAGAACTTACTTATCATGGTGATTATGGCGTGCTGAATTTGTTGCGATTGATGGTGCCTGTAATTTTTGCTGTAGAGCTCTGGAGGTGTTTTTTGCAGAGAAAAATGGCGGTGATTTGTTTTTAGTGAAATGGAGAGAGATGAAGGTGAAAAGGTGTTTAAATAGGGAATGACAAAGAGGTTGAAGGGACAGAAGGGTTTTTCGATCGGCAGGAAAAGTCCCTAGGATTTATTGTGGGCCTTTCATTCTTGGACCACAGGATTAAATGTATTACAAGTAAATATGCTGGCGAAACGTGTCCAACACAATACCAGAGAGCATTTAATATTTTTAAGTTTGAAGTGATGGTTGATGGTTTCACACTTTATCAAGAAGCACGTCGAATTGACTTCTGGGGTTAACTCATGCTTACATTCTACTTGGTTTCCTACCTCAACTAACCAGTATGTGGGGGACTAGTTGACGCGACATCAAATATTCACGTCGGTAAACATACAGATATTATATGAATTTAGTAAGCGACCTCTTCCTCTAGAAGGTGCAGTCCTTCTGTGAGGCGAACGAGCTGTTCTTAGCTAGCGGTGACCTCTCGTATAAGAGTGGCGAGCTCTTATGAAATAAATGGTATTAACGCAGCTCGGTACTGAGTGGTAGCTCAGTATAGAGAGCTGGACTTAATGGTTAACATGGTTTTGTGCCCTATGTTGCTGATATGGATTATGATATGGGGTACTGGAGGACTAAGATTATATACATGGTTATTGGCCCATGGTTATTACGGTAATTTAGCAAGACTTCTGATATTTATGGTAACTTAGCATACAAGAGGAATCCTAATTTTGAATAGATCGTTATTTATGAAATTATAGTTCTAATAGGAGATGAGAACCCTATATTGAGAATACGTCTCTTATTTATATAAAGAGAACTTAGGCCTCATTCTTTTCTCTCTAAGTTGATTTTATCTTACGTTTAAGCTGTCGCACAATTCTCTCAAACACTATTTGACTTAAGTATCGAAGGCCTACACCGGAGCTGTCCACCGTATGAATTGGGTTTTATTTTGTAGGATAGATCAGGTCGTCAGGAACTTTTTGGAGATCTATCAGGTCGCTGATCACATATTTAGGGTCAGTACATTCTATTCTTGGTGAATCAATCCTTTTTTTTTCACATCATATATATATATAACTTAAGTATACATATATACAAAAACTTATTTAAATATCTTAATACATTCAAATCCAATTATTTTAATGCAACGAACGAGTACAATAACAATATTAAATGATATGATACTAACCCACCTCCATGTTAATATAAAGAAAACAAAAATAAAATTAAAATTACATTTTTTTTTCTTTCCGATTTAATTGATGACATGAATTTCTTTTCAATTTCTTTTGGCTTTTATGTTTTCATGAAGGCTGGCCAATGCTAACATTATTTAAAAATATAAAAACACGAGAACTTCCAAATTAAAAGTGCCGTTCTTGTTTAACTTTCAAATGAGTTGGGGAGATTTAACTAAAATTGCAAAACAATAAATTTAGTGTCCTAACCAAAAAGTTACAAGACTAAAATGAGAAATTATTAGTTGACCAATTTTATAATTTAGTCCAAAAAAAAAAAAACTCAATGAATTGAGAAATTATTAATTATGAATAAAAAACTTAAGTAGTAGAATAAACAAGGACCAAGATTTATAATCTCAATCCAAGTTTGGAAGCGTTAGACCAGACAAGGCATAATAATTCGTGTTCGCAATCTCATATTTATCAAATGACGAATATTATTTGATGCCAAAATAAATATACTTCACATTTTTTATATACTTGCTTTTGAGGGAAGAGTTCCTGTAACTTTAAATTGAATTATTCCAAAAAAATTCTTATTAGTCACAATGTTAATTATAATTATAAATACATATTTCAGAATTTTCATAAACTAGTTTATTTAACTATTGAATTCTTAGGAATAAAATAACATGCCCTGTTTAGTTTTCTTTGAAGAATAATCTAATTCATTCATCTTTATCCATAAAAACTTTGCGTGCTAATTTCAACTCGTTAATTTTCCAGTATTCAACTAATTCATCCATATTATATTATATAATGCTTGACTATCCATTTAAACAGCAATTAATGAAGATAAATCAGGCGGTCAAATTCTGGAATTTATCTCTGAAGATGAGAAAACGTAAGATTTGAAACTCAGCTTTCACCATCAGAAAATCTTCTTATTTATGGTACTATACAGTGTAATTATTTTCTCATCTTTTTACTAATTTTCGCCGATATTTAATGGGACATATCGGGACAAGTTGTTGTTGTTTTTATTAATTTTATTATTATTAAATTTGCATTACAAGACTCTACAGCAATCTGTGAAGAGTTTAATCAATCAAAATCTGAAGTCTCATATATGAAAATATTTAGCAGGTATTATATATATATATATATTAGTTTAATAACCGCATTTTACATGAGATTATCAAAAAGATAAATATACAAAATATTTAGAACAATTATAAAAAATTATTAAAAAATAAAAATTCAAATAATGTATTCTAACTTGTGCGTTGCACGTCTCTAATTTATTTATTAATTATTGTAATTATTAAATAGTTTTTTATTTTAATATTTAGATTAACTTAATTAATCAATTTATTTAAATACTAAGGAAAATTCAAAAGATATCACATTTTAAAACCGTGTCTAATTTTTATTATTAATTATTATTATTAAATTATTTTATATTTTAATATTTAGATCAAAATCATTAATAATTAATTATATATCTTAAATTCAAAAGATGACACACTCTCAACCTGTGTCACATTGTATCGATGTCTAGTCAATATTAATTATTATTATTATCATTATTATTATTATCATTATTATATAATTTTATATATTTATGTTTAGATTGAATTTAATACTAATATTTATTTACATACTTATATTATTCAAATAACTCTTAATTTGCCCATATATAATATTATTAATACATTATAATAAATATGTTGTAATTCCTAAATATAATAATACATATTAATAATTAATACATTATAATAAATCTGTTGTAATAGATATGAAATAATTCCTAAATACCGAACTTCTAATATATTATAATAAGTACATATGTAATAATTTCTAAATTATGAAAGTTTTAATATTTATAATAAATTTGTAATACAATAATTATTTCTAAAAATATAGAATTTCTAATATATTATACTTGATTTCTATATTAGAATTTCTAAGCTCGGATAATTTTGGTAAGCATTCAAACTACCAAAATTTGCCAAGTAAAATTATCAAAAAATTACATATCATCCCGAATATTGCCGCACAAACACATATAATATGAATTTTTCGTTTATTATATAGGTGGAATAGGGAAGTTTTCAAATGAGAATACCTTTCTTATTTCATAATCCAACTTTAATTGTGGATATTAGATATCAAGTATGTACTAATTTTTTTAAATATTTTTTCTTATTTGATTAAAAATACTAATAATATATAATAAAAACACTTAATATATATATAATAAAAACATAACTGGTATTTCATAAAAATATTAAAACTATATAATACAACCATTAGTTCTCAAAAGCTTGAGTTCTTATTATATCTCATATATATATATACACACACACACACACTAGAAAATGACCCGCGCTTAGCTGCGGGCGTTAGAAGAGTTGCGATCGAAGGACTGAAATGCTGCGATAATATCCATTGAACAACAGCTGCAGTAGTTGGTTCGAGTCTAGATCAATCTGAACTATTACAAGCAAATGTTTCCTTTTTCCACCCATCGAACGAACCAGCCAAAAAAAGGAGTTGAATATAATTGAAAACTGAATATAATAGCAAAGCAATTAGAACAATAGAACTTTGAATACACACAATTGAAAGTCAGTTTTTCATGAAAAAAATTAAGACATCACAAAAGAGCGAACGCATGCGAAACACGAATTTCCAACATTACCTTTCTTGGCGAAGCTCCATGGTCCATAGTTGGCCGACCTCACTGCACACCGAAGCTGGAGGGAAAATCAAACGACAGATGAAGAACTGAGTAAGAATGATGCAAGCCCTCATGTGAGAACATGAACAAAAGTCAAACAAACACTAAAAAATAATATATATATATATATATATATATATATATATATATATATATATATTATATATATATATGAGGCCAAATAAAAGAACCATGTTAAAAAGAAGAAGAAAAAAAAAGAGAGAGAAGCTTCATTTTAGTAACCCTAACTACAAAAGGACTGAAACAGTGAGGTAGGCTTTACTTTGGAAGACTTAATATATGGAATATTAATTTGTAAGAATTAATATATGTAATATGCTAAATCCATATGAATCAAACTGAAACAGCACACATAAACATAGAGTTGAGTGCAACAGTTAAATAATCTGCACAGAAGACAAGACATCTGTGAGCAATCTGAAATTAATGATAAATATATGCGCTAAAAAATAATCATGCTAACATACATATAATAATACTGATAGCATACATAAATCTACACTGGAAAAAAAATGATATTATTAATAATAATCCATGCCAGTAATTCAGTTTCTTAACATACAGAGGCAAGAGAATTGCAGGAGAATTGCCTCGTAAAAACCAGAAAAAAATGGCAAACACTTGTGTTAGGCCAGGTTAACGGGCCATGACCCGTTAGGCCATCTGACCCAATACTATGATGTATTAGTTTTTGTACTGTGATGTATTAGTTTTTGTACTGTAAAGTATTAGTTTTTCATAAATCTCTGACCCGTGCTATGATGTATTCGTTTTTGTACTGTAATGCCTTTGTATTATGATGTATTTGTTTTTTATTATAATGTATGGATTTTTGCACTATAATGTATTGATATTAAAGTTTGGCCTAACGGATGATCCGTTAGTCCGGCCTAAGAGGAGTGTTGCCCAAAAAAAGTTGCTTCAATATCCGAGCTTCCTAAGTTGATGAGATTTTTGATAATCATAGGAGAATTGAACGGAAAAATGAAGTACTCAATTCAACTTAAAAGAAACCATCTTACATAAAAGCATGAGAGCATTATATCCACATCACATAATATATAATCCCAGGTAATAACATAAACTGGAAAAAAAAAAAAAAAGATCATTTCAATGTACATGGGAAAATTTGAAATAATATTTCATAATAACGGGCGAAATGAATGGGAAAACACATTTTTAAATCCAATGTCCAGGAAACCATCTTTCATGAAAGCACGACAGTGCGACATGGCAATCATACAATACATCACTATATGTACATGAATTCCATATAGTAACACAACATTTCATATTCAAGGGCGAAATGAACGGGAAAACCCTAGTATTTAATCCAATGGGAAAGAAGCCATATTTGATGAAAGCACGATAGTATTACATGGAAACCCCATAATCCATCAGTATATGTTCATCAATTCCATCTACTAACACAAAATCAAAAGAAAAAATAAAAGTGCAGATGATAGCAATAAATGCAGAAACATTGACCGAAAGCATCATATTTTCTAGCATATAAAGAAAATCCGGCCTAAAACTATAAGAACAAAATGGATAACAAACTAATGGATCATAGACATGAAGACATGCATAAAAAATGAACTCAAAACACAGCACAAAGCGATCCCAACTTTCAGCACACATTGCTTCATATAATAATAACAGTTATCATTTTCTAAGGATGCAAACTCTCACGACTGCATTATGCATTCATAAATGATAGTACTAAATTCAGATGCATCTTCCAAAATCGTCATATTTTTAATCACGAGCCAAACACTTCAAGTACACCTTTCGGAATAAAACAGAGAATAAATAAATAGAATAAATGCGGACGGTCTTGTAGAACTCCATGTGAAACCCCAATGAAAGAGATTAAAGAAGCCGAAGATATAATTTTTTATATAATAATAAAGTCGAGCATTTTCAAAGGAATCTGAACTTTTACTACTCAAATATGAATATGCCGGAGCAGGCTGAAAATTTAAACAAAATCTGAAAAAGGAATTTCTCCTCAACTGTATTAGCATGAATATTCCTTACTCTACACGCACACTTTCCACAAAATTGGTATAAAGACAACCAACTTCCGCCAAGTTAATTGTTAGAAATATACACATGCTAAAAAAAAAACCTAAGCAATAAAGACAAATTGAAAGATAACAGGAGTTTGATGAAAAAAAAAAAAGAAGAAAAGAAAAAAAATCGTATGAAAATATTTTGGTTAAATGGCTTACAACAACGTGATTTCCGAAGCAAGCGTCAACAAAGATGCCTCGAGATGCCTCCACTGTCCGTGCCAAAATGAAGAATAACATACAAAATTAATTTGTGTAGGCCATAGTATCCCACGAACTGGAATAACCACCTAGTAATAAAAAACAGAAATGACAACTGGGCATGCATATGTGAGAGAGATTCATGCTAAAAGAGAGCAGAAAAAAAAATAACACATACTCATACTATAAAAGAACAAAAGCCATATCCCACAAAAATAATTTTTTAGGCATCCCACACTTCACTGAAGGTATATTAAGAACCCGACAAATTATCAAATTTTTTTTTTTGCATATTCTTTTAGCAAAAACATATTTTCACCACTCATTAACATCGAATATAAATATTCGGTTAGAATTTACACATTTATAATTATATAGATTATATTAATACAATATTAGAAAAAAAAAATAGAATCAATTCACAAAGCCAAAAAAATGAAATGGATATCATCAATTAAAAGAAGATAATGATATGTGTCTTTTAATACTAACTTTGTAGATCGAAGCATAATAATATTTCAGGATATAATTGATAGCACAGCTGAAGTAAAGAAAAATAGTGAATAAAATACACAGCCAACACATTTTCTTCAGAATAATAACAAAATTGAAGCAAAGTTCAGCAGCTCTGTAAACCTAACTAATTAATCCCTCACCACAAATTAACACTTGCATCTAAATCATTTGCACGAATCACGATTACATCCAATACTTTTGCATCAAGTCCGAAAAAAAAAAACAAAGAATGAGAGGAGAATAACCTGGTACAAATCAGTAAACCTACTACCAACCTGAAACAAATAAGGCAATGATCCAACAAATAAAAAAAAAACCCAGAAAACATGAAAATCAAAATCGGGAAAATAAAATAGCGAGTGAGAAGGAGAAGATTGAAACACAAACCTTGTTGTTTCTCCACCTCAGTATAGTGGTATTTCTCTCTCTAATTCTTGAAAAAACATCTCGAATAACAACTGAAACAACACGAACCAAGACCGAGTGAGAGATGAAGGGGCAGATGAAAACAGAAACCTTGATATTTCTCTCCAACTTCCTTGTGTTTAATGGTGTAGAGAAAGAAAAACACGTGTTGTGAATAATACAAAGAATGCATTCTAATGTACCAAGTTGTTGATAGTAAATCAATCTGAGCAAGAGAGAAAAATGAAGAAAAAAAATACTCATTGAACAAACTCAAACTGAAAATAGAGAGAGAGAAAATCAGATACAATTACCAAGTTGCACATAAGGCCTCAAGAGGAGTTGAGAGAAAAGTTCCAGGTATGATTGGGACCTGCGGAATATATACAAATCTCAGTCCAATATAAATAAGAGAGAAAAGGGATTAATCAACCACATAGAAACTCAGGCACAATATAACGAAGAAAATCTAAGTATATATAATTTTTGAAAAAACTAAATAGATCAACCAAAAAATTAACCAACTATAACAAACATATATCTAAATCTGTTGTTATGGTGTATCAATATACCAGATATCTAAATTATAATAAGAATGAAACCACGCACAATATAAACATATATTTATATGATTTAGTGGGCAACTAATTAAAGAATTTTATACATAAGAAATAAGAGTTTTAACAAATAAGATTTTTAACAAATAAGATTTTTAACTAAACATCACTACCATGTGCAAAACCACAGAGTTTTGATGGAACAACAACACATGTGAACTACATACTATTTTTTTTTTCTTTTTTTTATCAAAACAACAATGATGCAGTATAATGAAGGAAAGCTCAATTATATGTGATTTTTGAAAAACAAAATAGAACAAAGCCAAAAAAAAACTAACTATAACAAACAAATATCTAAATTTGTTAATTTCTGTTTCCAGAAATTACTTATCTAAATTATAATAAGAATGTAAAAACAGAAAACATATACACATATTTTATGATAAAGGGGTAACCAATTAAATAATATTATATATAAGAAATAAGAGTTTTAATTGAACAACACTACAACTATCACATAATATTAATGGAATAACAAAACGTGTGAGAATTCAAAATTGTGCAAAGAAGAACATAAGATATTAGTGAGAGAAATCAAAATAGGACAAATACTGTTTCGGTGTACTAAAAAATCACCTAATAAAATTATACGGGCAACTCAAAGAAAGAAAAAGAAAAAAGAAGGTGATGAAACAACAAACTGTGAGAGTGCCGAACAATCAAACAACTTCCACTTGGGGTTTCTCAACCTTACTGCAAAACAAACAAATAAATAAATAAGATATTTATAAAAATTACATAAAGGATAAACAAAACTTCTGGAGTTACTCGTGGACAAATTTGAAGGAAAAAAATGAGTGGGTGTCATTAGTGTCTAAAAAGTCCTGGAGTTCGTTGTCATTACTGTCTGAATCATTGTTCTAAAATCATGAACAAAAACTGACGAAAGGAAATTTCCATAACTATACACAGAAAATAAATAAATAAATAAGATGTGGAGTACCTCTTAATTTTCATTTACCGAAATGAGATATAAGCAACCTAGAACAAAATAGAATCAGAAATGGGAACTAACCATTCAAGAGATTTAAACAAAACAAAATCGAAAAGAAGACTAAGTATCAAATAAATTAAAGTTAGCAATGCCTAGAATAGTTTACTGTTTCTAAAACTGTTTTATGTTGGAATCAAACCATGAGAGCATCGAAACAAAATCTTGGATTTTCTCGCCAATCCAATAAGTTAAAATAAAATGTATATAGTGAGAAGAAGATCTGAACCGTGGGAAGCATGAACTACGAAGTTAAGGCAAGATTTCAAGGCATCACCGTATGGTGAAGATTCAAAAAAGACTGCTTCACATCACTTAAACCACAACTTCCAATCACATGTTCTTCTCAAGCAAATTTAGATTTCATCATCTCCCATGATTCCAGAATTTTCAAACCATAAATTAATTGGGAAAAAACTTAAATCTGTCAAACCCTAAATCATCTCCCATGATTTCTGAATTTTCAAAATCTAAACTAATTGGGGGAAAAACTTAAATATGTCAAACCCTAAATCTGAAATCAAAAATACCTGAGGACTGGCCTCGTTGAGATTCCAAAAGTGATTTTCCCCTTTATGTCAAAAGTTATCTCCACCGAGAAATCAAAGATGCCACCGGGAATCTCACGCATCCGCCAACACAGTTGCATAGACATCGCCGCCTAGGCCACCGTTGTCGTTAAACACACCGCTGGAATTCTCATCAGAAAACGAGGATTAATATGTGGAGGGATTTGTGGGTTGAGATGGTTTGATTTTGGGTGGAAAAAAGAGAAAGAAGCAAAATAAGAAAGGGAGGTTTTGGCCAGAAAAGCAGAGAGGCAGCAGAAGGTTTGGGAGAGATTAGAAAGAAAATAAAAAAGCTATGGACACAAATTTGTGGGAATACTTGCACAAGTGAATGGAGAAAAAAAAAACCAATGACCACACACCATTTGTCGCGTAGAGAGCAATGTCCACCCACTTTATTATAAGAGTATAGATATATAGGAATTTGATCTAACGGTTCCAATTATTAAAATGAGTCTGTAAGGCCAAATCTCAACCACTCATTAAATTTAGATCTGATGGATGTAAATTGGATGGAGGATGGTTGACTAATAAATATATAACATGTATTATTGTATACTTGTACTACTAACTGTGCATCATCGGATGTAAATGTACATTAACAAACTATTAAGTGTGCAGTAAAACTGTTGAGAATTGGCTTGGAGAAACATGACATATAATGCAAATATCGTCGTTATTCTAATAATGCATCAAAGTTCTTCTAAATGTGTAATAACATGCGTCTAAATCTGCAGTGAATTTCTATTTTTTTTATTTGGTTTTTTGAAAAAAATTCAATTTGAGTTTGTAAATGTACAAATTTGTTGGGAAAAATGGTATGTGTATTGTTCCTTAGGTTGTAAGAAATAATATTGTACAATTTATTTTGGCAAAATTTATATTTTTTGAGACTTATAGAGAGACTTCGATAAATGAGAATTATTAATTGAGGAGAGAGAGAAATAAAAATGATGTAATTTATATTAGTTAATAATATTAATATTCATTTAAATGCTAATTGATGCATATTTAAAAATCTATTAATGCACATTTAGAAAGACATAGATGTATTTGTCACCCAAACTAATTTATATCCATTGGATCCAATGTATTGGATGTCTGTGATTTTCATTATAAGAAGTGTGTTGAGGAACTTATTATTGGCAATAATTCCTATTTTGTTACTTTAATTATTTCAAGATTGTGTTTAGGGTTTATTTTTAGGTATTCACCAAGTTTAGGATCTTAGAATTGTCTATTTAAGACATTAGAAATCCTAAAGTTTGGACTCACGGTTTGTAGAGCAAAAGACGYACGGATTTCTTGAAGGACGCACACCGCAAGACGACGCACAAGAGAAGAAGAACACGAAGAAGAAAACTACTTGGAGCCAACTTTCGTGAGAAACAAGATCTTTAAAGTTGCGTGACCGACGGAGAAGATCTTGTCATTCCGGCAACAAGTATTTAGTATCAAATTTCTTGATATTTAGTTTTCATATATTACTTTATATTTTGTATTGAACGTGAAGTAAAAGTAATATAGTTTTCGGGTTTGTACACCCAAGTTCACAAGTATTTACTTATGAACTGAATTTGTTTAATCGTGTTCTCATATTTTAAATTCCGCTGCATAAATTTAATTTACTCTGGTTGATGTTGTTAACTGATGTTGGTAACATTGATTAACAACATCGTGAATCTGAGAATTATTCTTATATCCATAGACCTTCTAATTTTAAAATTGGTATCAGAGCCCAGTTTTTATTTAAGCTTGGGAATGGTGTAAAGTTCAGTTTCGGGCATCATGTTTTTGATATTGTTACTAAGTTTGCCACATCAAGGTCTGCTGCGTCGTTGTGTTTTCCCTCTCTTATTTTCAGCTTGTTGAAGAACCAAGGTCTGACGCTTCTCCCAGATGATGTGCTCACTGGTGATGCGGATTGGTTTGCTTTTCGAGGCCAACACACTACTGGTGCTAGGGTGATCGATTTGCCTTGGCAATAATTTCTATTTTGTTATTTGCCTTTCTTGGGCACAAAATAAGTTAGGAAACTAGATATAGGACAATATTATGTTTCCCAAGTTTATGCACAAGACTTTAATTATTTCTAGATTGTGTTTAGGATTTATTTTTAGGTATTCACCAAGTTTAGTATCTTAGAATTGTCTATTTAAGACATTAGAAATCCTAAAGTTTGGACTCACGGTTTTGTAGAGCAAAAGACGGACGGATTTCTTGAAGGACGCACACCGCAAGACGATGCACAAGAGAAGAAGAACACGAAGAAGAAAACTACTTGGAGCCAAATTTCGTGAGAAACAAGATCTTTAAAGTTGCGTGACCGACGGAGAAGATCTTGCCATTCCTACAACAAGTATTTAGTATCAAGTTTATTGATATTTAGTTTTCATA
>BMAC01000411.1:116850-140417 GCA_014905375.1 Phtheirospermum japonicum
TGGCAGGCTCCAGTTCCTGCTGATGTTGATAGTGATGTTGGGAAGGACGATCCCAACATGGTCCGCATTTCTGCGCAGCTCCTGCGTGCGCATGTTGCTTCCATTGACTTGCAGATTTCTAAGCTACAGGCACTTCTTTGCTCACTGTTGGAGGCCCTTTCCCCTTTCTGGTCAAAAAGGGGGAGAGGACGTTGACGTGGACATAGGGGGAGAAAATGTTGATGCAGAAGATGTTGCCGATGGAGATGATACTGCTGCTGCTGCCACTGCTGCTGAAGATGTTGTTGCTGCCGAATATTACTTTATATTTTGTATTGAACGTGAAGTGAAAGTAATATAGTTTTCGGGTTTGTACACCCAAGTTCACAAGTATTTACTTGTGAACTGAATTTGTTTAATCGTATTCTCATATTTTAAATTCCGCTGCATAAATTTAATTTACTCTGGTTGATGTTGTTAACTGATGTTGGTAACATTGATTAACAACATCGTGAATATGAGAATTATTCTTATATCCATACACCTTCTAATTTTACAAAGTGGACCCAGGACCCATTAGATCCACTCACTATATATATATATATATATATAGAATTAGGTTCAAATGAGAACCATGTTCCTATATGTGAACCTAGGGTCAATTATGGGCCTTAAATCTAATTAAATGGATGGATCAAATTTTTTGTATATTTTCTTATTTTTTTTTAAAAAGAATTATGATTGTATAATATTAAAAGCACTATTGATGTATATAACTAAAAATAATAATAAAGTACTGTGATTGTATAATAAAAGCACTAGTTCGCGGGTTCGCATATAATGACATGGTTTTATATATATATATATATATATATATATATATATATATATATATATATATATATATATATATATAGGATTGGGATCAAGTGAGAACCAAACTCCTTAGGTGGGAACTTAGGCCCTTAATTTACATTATATGTGATGCTAATTTAAATAATGCAAAATGATATTTATATTTTCACATTGCTATTTTTATGTTCACTTGATTTTTACAATTATCTTATTAGTATGTACATGATTCATAAATAACATCACATCCTACATAATATAGTAAGTTTTTAGGTTCTCACGTGAACCCAACCTTATATATATATATATATGTGTGTGTGTCTATGTATATAGATCTAAATATATATGTGTGTATATACACTAAAAAAAAAATCAAAATTTTCGAGAAATTTTTCCTTCGGTTTTAAGGAAAAATCCTTCGATTTTGAAAAAATCGAGGGAAAATTCCTCAATTTTGGACAAATCAACTGTTTTTTTTTAGTGCTATCATGGTTTTTGCTAAGAAGATTATCAAGAAATCTAATTAAACAAATCAGCCCAGCTATCATTTCCGTATTTTAAGAGGAAAAAAAACTTTGTTCAACGTCCTTTTTAGTACTTGTTTTTCAAAATCACGTGGCTTTGTTTATCCCCTATTCCAAGTCATATATCAACGTAGACAATCTAGAACTTCATCACGGGGTTTAATGCCAGAGCTTGAATTTTCATCTAGTCGATTAGTTAATTCAAACACATTACAATCTACATATCCACAAACTTTGAAAAGTCCCCACAAACATCTATAAATAGCTAGAGTTTAGTTCCTAAATAAGCATCACAACTCAAATAATCAAGAATGGAATATCGTAGCACCACATTCTTAATATTATCACTTTTCGCAAACCTTTTAGCGTTGGGATTATCTTCTTCATCTCACCACAACGATGACTTTCTTGAATGCCTCACCGATCAATTCGAAAGATCAAACTCAGCAACCGATGTGATTTTTACACCATCAAATGCATCATACACTTCTCTTCTCCAATCCCAAAATCTAAGAATATCATTAACATCCACACAAAGACCTTTCTTGATCATCACACCATTTCACGAATCCGAAATTCAAGCATCAATTTTTTGTTCCAAGAAAGTTGGCATGCAAATTAGGGTTCGGAGCGGTGGGCATGACTACGAAGGGCTTTCCTACACTTCTCAAAACCCTTTCGTCATTGTCGACATGAGGAACTTTCGTTCAATATCCATAGACAGCGAAGAAAAAACCGCGTGGGTTCAAGTGGGGGCCACGCTAGGGCAACTTTATTACACGCTAGCTCGAAAAAGCAGAACCCTAGCTTTCACAGCGGGCGTTTGCCCAACCGTGGGCGTTGGAGGCCACTTCAGCGGAGGTGGATACGGCATGATGTCACGTAGGCATGCCATTGCTTCCGATAACATCATCGATGCCAAATTGATCGATGCAAATGGCCAGATCCTGGACCGCGAGTCCATGGGCGACGATCTCTTCTGGGCCATCAGAGGAGGCGGGGGCACTAGTTTCGGCATCGTCGTCGCGTTTAAGGTTGACTTAGTCACCGTCCCCGAAACTGTGACCGTTTTCAACGTCACCAGAACGTTAGAACAAAACGCGACACAGTTAGTGGACAGGTGGCAGTACATTGCCGACAAGGTCGACGAGAACCTTTTGCTCAGGCTTTTCTTGAGAAGTGGCAGGTCCCCGACAAGTGGCGGGAACAGGACTATAATAGCTTCTTTCACTACGTTGTACCTCGGCCATGTTAATGATCTCCTGCCACTAATGCAAAGGGAGTTTCCCGAGCTGGGATTGGTGGAACGAGATTGTACCGAAATGAGCTGGATAGAGTCTACACTCTTTTTCGCAGGCCTTCGCAACCAGTCCCTCGATGTTTTGCTTAGCCGGGCCCCACAAAGCACATTCACCGCGTCGTACTTCAAGGCCAAGTCGGACTATGTGACACGGCCTATTCCTATAAATGGCCTGAGAGGGATATGGAGATTTCTACACGAAGAAGCCGAAAATAGGGCTGAATTGCAATTTAGTCCTTATGGAGGGGCATTGAGTAAATCTTCAGAATCTGAGACCCCTTTCCCGCATAGAGCGGGTACGACTTTCATGATCCATTATGGGGTAAGTTGGGAGAGACAAGGAAATGCAGAATTACAAAGGCATTTAAGTTGGATCAGGAGACTTTATAGTTATATGGCCCCTTATGTCTCGCAATCCCCAAGAGCGGCTTATTTTAACTACAGGGATCTTGACATAGGGATGAATAATATTCAAGGGAACACGAGCTATAGGCAGGCAAGTGTTTGGGGGCGAAAATACTTTAAGAATAACTTCGATCGGTTGGTTCGTGTGAAGACTCAGTTTGATCCGTCAAACTTTTTCAGAAATGAGCAAAGCATTCCGCCTATGTCCCGGCCACGCTAGAAGAAAATGAACAACAGCATGACTAGCTATTTTATGTTTTATTGTACTTATTGAATAAAATTTTGATTTGATTTAATTATGATGAATAAAGGATAATAAACGGCGCAGATTTGGTTAATCTGCTGTGATATTGTTGTTGTAATTGATATTGCCATGTGCGTGTATATTGTCACATCACTAATGTTATTGTGTAGTATATTTTGCTCAGTGTCAAAAGAGGCATGGCCACGTGAGTCCAAAGAGCCGTAGCGAATCCAAAAAAGTCATTTATCTTATATTATATCTCTGGTCTCATATCTTAGCTATTGCTATTATTAATTGCTTTCATGAATATAAACCATGTTCTTGTAACTGCGAGCCTGTTATCAATTTGGTCCAATGAAATCTATGTTGTAAATTGTATTTAATTAATTTAATGGTACAATGAAAATTCGTATTAACGAATTGTGTAGACTCGATCTACGTGTCATGTAGTTAATAGTAACTTTTTGAATTTCTCAAATCCAATTATTGGTGAGTGAGAAATGATGCTTGGAAGTTGAACGGTTGCTTAATTGCATTGTTGGGTATCCCACATTGATAGTTAATCAATGTGGAAGGGAGTTTAATAATGACTTCATTTCTTTAGTGGGCATCAAGTGAGCCAGCGGGTGATTAGAGTAGATATGTCCTTATTTTTATTAGTATTTTATTACAATTTTCTATTTGTTTTTGGTATAAGTTGGACGATTTAAGCATAATTCCGTATTTTTATAATTCCAACTTATTTTACCACATTTTGATCGTAATTGATGCAATTAGGTGATATTTCGTTGTTTTTCACCTTACAGCTAAGTAACCGGAAGATTTCAGCGCATTAGAGATGAAGTATGATGATCGAGATTCAAAGATCGAGCTTTCCGGTGATGAAGTAGCAAGAATTGAAGCTGAGAGACTTTCTAGAAGGGTTATTCTGCTGGAACCGATGTCGATTGAAAGCTAACGGTTGCACTTAGCGGTTGCTCCAACCGTTAGCTGTAACCGCTAACCTTAACGGTTACTGAGAACTGATGTTAACGGTTACAATGCTGAGTTCAGAGCTAACGGTTGCTGCTAACGGTTGCACCGACCGTTAGAAACCAACCGTTAGGGGGCCCAGAAAGCCCAGAAACAGATTTTTCGGCCCAGTTCGCGGAAAAAATTCTATAAATACCCTCCTTAATCCGAATTTCGAGCATCGAGGTCTGGGTGCGAGACGTGTAACCCTAAAAACACTTCCATAACAATAATCCTAGGGTTTGGAGACGGAGACTACAACAAAAATGCGACGAACAAAGATCGACGACGACGAGGGTTTCGCGAGCCGTTCGACGCCATTCATCCATAGAAGCTGCGTTTACTCTTTGGAATAGTCGAAGATCTTTTAGTTACAATAGCTAGTCAAGTACTCCAAACCTTCTTAGTTAGTTTCATAGTTTTAATTATTAGTTCTAAAGTTCGAATATTCGTTAGTTTATGTTCGTTTCGTTTGGATTCATTGAACGTGATTAGTTTATTAATTTCACTTTAGTTCCAGTATTTCATGTTAACTATTAGATGTTTGATAATCTGTTAGTTGAAGGATCGGTTTATGCATGCGAGATTTAAGTTTGATTCATGTTCCTGTTTGTTAAAGGTTACCGTTAACCGTTACTGCAACCCTTAACAGCAACCCTTAGCGTTAACCGTTACAGCAACCCTTAGCGTTAACCGTTACTGCAACCCTTAGCAGCAACCCTTAGCAGCAACCTTTAGCAGTTTTTAGTTGATTTAAATTCGTATGTTAATCGAATTCGTTTATTGCATGCCGTTTGGTACTTTTAGCTTTGATTTACTTTTTGAAAATTATTTCTTAGACCCTTTTAATTATTAATTAGTTAATTAGTTAGTTTATTAATCTAGGTTTAGTTAATTAATCTAGGTTTAGTTAATTTAATTTAGTTTTTAAAATTAGTTAATCATTAGTTTAGTTTTCAGTTAGTTAATTAGTTTAAACAATTTAGTTAATTTAGTTGATAATCTAGTTCAAGATAATTAGTTTAATTAGATTTAGCCTTAATATAGCTTAGTTCATAATGTTCAATTCAAATTCTTCAAAATCCCCCCAAATTGTATGTATAATTTATTTGCTTGAGAATTTAAGAGAAAAACATCGAAAAGACTGAACAGCTGTTTCCTCGAGAGATACGACTTGAGTCAAACTCATCACCCTACAGTTACCTCGTACTCTTGCGAGCAAACTGAGTGCTTTTAAATTAATTTATAAAACGGGGTGCACAAAGTTTGGGATCAGCGGGTATTGTGGGTTTTGTGTGAACAAAGCTTACGCGGGCTCTTGGACTTGGGTTCGCCCGTCCGCCTTCGGCGAAGCCGAGCGGACCCGGACCTCGGTCCTGGGCAATTGGTCCGAATTGGCTGGCCCGATTGAGGTGGTCCGCGTGGGGTCCTGGTTCTTGTTCAACCCTGGCTTACTTTTTAGCCACGTATGGTTTTGACCCCTGAACTTTCTCAAACGCCTGAGAATTCATTTCAATTCCTGACCATTCAGACGTTACGATAACGTACGAATTCAAACATGCAATGCATGTGCACGCTGAACCCGTCCAGGTTCATGCTGGCTAAAGCTAACTGTTTGAATGACTTAATGACGCCTTTAAGGACGTCATTAAGCAGGCTGTTACCTCCCTGATGGCAACCCTATATAAGGGTGAGTTCTCCTTCATTTTTCCACGCACGAAAAACACCTGGAACACCTGAAAAGCAACAAACATACTACACAACATATTGCTTCTGGTTTTTTCTTTCTCTCATAACTTAGTCCAGTTTCTTCAAGTTCGCCGGAGCTCTGGTATTTACGGTGCTGTAATACCAGAGACGAAGTCTTTTCATCTTTGGGGACGAATAGCCAAAACCGAAGGGCACTACCGGGGCTATTTCGTCTTGCGGACAGAGTTCTAAACTCGACTTGACACTTGATTTACAATTTCTATTTTTTTTTCCAGTTTTTGAGATACTTTTACACTCCTTGTTGTGCTCTCTTTCATTGTATTTTTCAACAATCGCGAGATGAAATAGTAATTATTGTAATTTGTAATATCCCTAAACTGGAAAAGAATGTCGACCTCCAGCACTCCGATCATTTTGACCGCTCCTGGCGTTTCCTCCACCATTCCGACGATGACCACGACGACTACTGCCCCTGCAGTCACGAACACCACGACAATTAGCGCCTCTACGCCAAACACGACCATGAGTCATGCTGACTTCCTCTTCAACCAAGGGACAATCGACACCCTCCTAGAGACACTGTCGAGGTGCTTCTCGGCAACCAACCCGAACTCAGGCACAGCTTCGGCTGCTGGATCATTCCCTTAGGGGATGGGGACTTCGTCCAAACTGAGTCAGCTTCGGCTGTGATCCATCCTTCTGGGATGACGGGAACTACGGTTCCAAGTATGTTTTCATCCACTGCTTCGGCCACTGGATCATTCCCTTATGGGATGGGGACTTCGGTCCAAAATGTGTCATCTTCGACTGTGATGACGGGAACCTCGGTTCCAAGCATGTTCGCAATGGCTCCGCCGACGTACTCTTCTGTTACCCATTCAACGGGTATGATGGGAACCTTTGTTTCAACTATGACCGCTCCGGTGCACTCCTCACGGATCATGCCCGTCGCGGAGAAGCCTCCAAAATTCAATGGGGAAGGTTTCAAGAGGTGGCAACAAAAGATGTTGTTCTACCTTACGATGCTTGGCTTCACTAACTTCGTGAAGGAAGACGAGCCACCTACTCCGGATGAGTCCGTGACCAACTTCAATGTTCGTACTGCCTACGATAACTGGCACAACGACGACTATCTGTACAAAGGATTTCTCCTAAGTAGCCTAGAAGATAGTTTGAGTAACTTATACTCGGACGCAATGACCTCCAAGAATATCTGGGAGGCACTTGAGAAGAAGTACAGCTCCGACGAGGCTGGAACTAGGAAATTTGTAGTCACGAATTTCATGGACTACAAGATGGTTGATTCTCGCCCGATTATGGAACAAGTTCAGAAATCCCAAATGCTGGTGAATGACGTCCACGCCGATGGGGATGATACTTCCTGATGCTTTCACGGCTACAGCCATGATTGATAAGCTTCCACCAAACTGGAAAGACTTCAAGACGTACCTCAAGCACAAACGAAAGGCGATGTCTCTTGAAGATGTTATCCGGAAGGTACGAATTGAGTCCGAAGTTCGAGTTCAGTACCAGAATTCGAACATTTCGGTAGAACCTCGGGTGAACCTACTCGAACAAGGAGACAACTCGAAAAAAGGCCGCATCCTGGCAATGCAAAGAAGAAAGCTCCTTCTTCTCAGAAGTTCAGCGGCGACTGCTTCAATTGTGGCAGATCTGGACACAGGTCTAAGGAATATCACAAGACAAAGAAAAAGAAGGGCAAGCCAAGTGCTCACTTAGCCGAGAGAGAGCTGACTAGTGATGATCTCATTGCAGTTATCACTGAGGAAGCTAACGTGGTCGAGAATCATGGTCAATAGTTCGTCGATACTACTGCAACTGCCCATGTGTGTGCAGACCGGAGCTTGTTCTCCAAATACCATCCCTGTGAGGGAAGAAAGTTGAACATGGGAAACCAAGCGTCTTCGCAAGTTGCAGGTGTTGGCGCAGTTGTCCTCAAAATGACTTCTGGAAAGGAGATCACTCTCACTCTGAATGAGGTGCTGCACGTTCCGGACATCCGAAAGAATTTAGTCTCTGGTTCAATACTAGTTAGTCGTGGTTTTAAACTTATATTTGAGACTAATAAATTTGTACTGTCTAAGTTTGGAACACCTCTAGGTAAGGGTTACCTTACAGATGGACTGTTCAAACTAAGTGTAATGGCTATACGCCCAAAACCTATCATTAATAAAATTGCTTCTAATTCCTCTTACTTAACTGAGTGCTCCAGTTTATGGCATTATAGATTAGCCACGTTAATCTAAATGCAATAAAACATTTGTCAAATCTCAATTTACTTAAGGTAAATGAATTTGTTAATAAAAGTAAGTGTGAAATTTGTGTAGAAGCAAAAATGACTAATTTACCGTTTAAATCGGTAGAAAGGAGCACGACACCTCTAGAATTAACTCACACGGATGTATGTGATTTGAAGTTTGTGCAAACTAGAGGTGGCAAAAAGTATTTTATTACTTTTATTGACGATTGCACAAGGTACTGTTACCTTTATCTTTTGAGAGGTAAAGATGAAGCTATTGGAACTTTCAAGAACTTAAAAAATGAAGCCGAAAATCAACTTAACTGCAAAATCAAATCTATCAGAAGCGATAGAGGAGGGGAATACGTAGCTCCGTTTGAGGAGTTGTGCAATGAAAGTGGGATAATTCATCAAACTACAGCTCCGTATGCACCTCAATCGAACGGCATTGCAGAACGCAAGAATCGTACATTGAAAGAGATAATGCGTTGTTGATTAGTTTTGGGTTACCTCAGAACATGTGGGGGGAAGCTGTTTTTACAGCTAACTATATCCTCAATAAAATCCCACTTAAAGGAAGGGACGAAACTCCCTACGAGTTGTGGAAAGGAAGGAAACCTTCTTACAAATACCTCAAAGTGTGGGGGTGTTTAGCGAAGGTAGAAGTGCCTCTACCAAAGCAGGTGACAATCGGACCCAAAATGGTTTATTGTATTTTTATTGGTTATGCACTGAATAGTAGCGCCTATCGATTTATAATCCATAAGTCAGATGTTCCGGACATGAATGTCGGAACTACCATTGAGTCAAGGAATGCGATATTCTTTGAAGATATCTATCCTTGTAAGGATAAAGCTGCTTCCAGTTCAAACACTGGTAATGCTGAAGGAACTACAAGTTAAGAACTTGTGGGGTTGAATCTAATTCTCGCAAATGACCTGGTTCAGAACTTGAAGCTTTAACTCCTAGAAGGAGCACTCGAGCTAAAGTTGCGAAGGACTTCGGTCCCGATGGTTTTCATGTTAGATGAAGAACCAAATCCATGGAAAGAAGCTTTCTCACGAACTGATAGTTCATTTTGGAAGGAAGCTGTACAGAGCGAGATCGACTCGATCATGCAGAACCATACTTGGATTCTGACTGATTTACGTGAAGGTTGTAACCTTTAGGGAGTAAATGGATTCTGAAACGAAAGTTCAGAGTTGATGGATCAATCGATAAGTATAAAGCTCGTTTGGTTGTGAAAGGATTTCTCCAGAAGGAGGGATATGATTTCTTTGATACATACTCTCCTGTGACGAGAATTACCTCTATCCGGGTGCTTCTAGCGATTGCTGCTTTGCACAATCTTGAGATTCACCAAATGGATGTAAAAACAGCTTTTCTAAATGGCGATTTAGAAGAGGAAATCTATATGGAGCAACCTGAAGGTTTTGTAAAACCTGGACAATAAAGAAAGGTGCGCAAACTTTTTAAGTCTTTGTATGGCTTGAAACAAGCACCTTTACAATGGCACTTGAAATTTGACGAAGTGATGATGTCAAATGGGTTCAAGARAAARGAYTGCGACAAGTGTGTCTACATTAAGAATACTAATGATAGATTTGTTATAGTATGTATTTATGTAGATGATATATTAATCATGGGTAGAAACCTACAAGTGATTAACGAGATGAAACTCATGCTGAAAATGAATTTTGACACGAAGGATCTGGGAGTTGCTGACACTATTCTTGGCATAAGAATCATAAGAACTCCGGATGGAATTGTCTTATCACAATCTCATTACATTGAGAAAGTGATCAAGAAATTGAATGCACACGATAGTCTTCCAACAAAAACACCTATGGAACTCGACGTTCATTTGAGTAAGAAAAGAGGTGATCCTGTTGCTCAGAAAGACTATGCTAGGATCATTGGATGTTTGATGTACATCTCCAACTGTACAAGACCCGATCTAGCTTGCTCGGTAAACAAACTGAGTCGATATATAAGCAATCCAAGTAGAGAGCACTGGAAATCACTTATGAGAGTTTTGAGATACTTAAAGTATACTCTGAACTTTGGGCTACATTATGGTAGATACCCCAGGGTACTTGAAGGTTACTGTGATGCAAACTGGATATCCGACTCAAAGGACTCTTTGTCAACTAGTAGATATGTGTTTGTAATAGGGGGAGGAGCCGTTTCTTGGAGATCCACTAAACAGACATGTATAGCCCGATCCACCGTGGAATCTGAGTTTATAGCTTTGGACAAAGAAGGAGAAGAAGCAGAATGGCTTCGTAATTTTTTGGAAGATATTCCATGTTGGGCGAAACCCGTGCCACCGGTTATGCTTCAGTGCGATAGTCAAGATGCTATTGGAAGGGCAAGAAGTGGATTGTATAACTGTAAATCTCGACATATTCGTCGGAGACATAACACTGTAAGACATCTGTTATCGAGTGGGATTATCTCGATTGACTACGTAAGGTAGATAGATAATCTAGCGGATCCATTCACTAATAACATAGCTCGAGATCAGATGTACAAGTTGCTTGAAGGAATGGGAGTGAAATCCACATCTTAAAGATGATTGTAGTGGAAACTAAACTATAAAAGTCTGGGTAAGTAAAACTCTACGACCCTATTCCTTAACGGCAAAAGTAGAGTTTATAATCTGTCAAGTGTTGAGGATAAATCTCTGATTTTTAATGATTCTTGTGCAGGTCTTTGACTTGAGTATGACAGAATACTTGTTTTTAAGAATCACCTATGTAAGCGAGAAGTGAGGGCCGCTTCTACTGAACCTTATGAATCCAAAGAAGTTGTCCATGGCCAGAAACGGACACAAACGTGAGAATGGAAGAGTTCTGAGACCTTAGTGGGTTGGTACTATTGTCTAGTATACACAAAGGGGAATAGTTCAAGAATTATGTTCATTAATCTGTCGGTATGCTCGGTAGTATTGACTAAGGAGGGTTCAAGGCCACAAGCCACCTATCCTTATTCTCTATTGTCTCTTAAGGACTGAGCTATGCAATTGCATTCATGTTTTTCGTTTTTAGAGTTTCTCACTCACGTGGGGGATTATTTTAAATTGTATTTAATCAATTTACTGGTACAGCAAAAATTCGTGTTAACGAATTATATAGGCTCGATCTACTTGTCGTGTAGTTAATCGTAGCTTTTTGAATTTCTCAAATCCAATTATTGGTGAGTGAGAAATGATATTTGGAAGTTGAACGGTTTCTTAATTGCATTGTTGGGTATCCCACATTGATACTTAATCAATGTGGAAGGGAGTTTAATAATGATTTCATTTCTTTAGTGGATATCAAGTGGGACAGCGGGTATTGTGGGCTTTGTGTGAACAAAGCTTACGCGGGCTCTTGGACTTGGGTTCGCCCATCCGCCTTCGGCGAAGCCGAGCTCGAGCCCGATCCTGGTCTTGGACCCGGACCTCGGACCTCGGTCCTGGGTCCTGGGCTCTGGGCCCTGGCCCTGGGCCTGGGCCTGGGACTTGGGTCTTGGGCAATTGGTCCGAATTGGCTTGTCCGATTGAGGTGGTCCGTGTGGGGTCCTGGTTCTGGTTCAACCCTGGCTTACTTATTAGACACGTGTGGTTTTGACCCCTGAACTTTCTCAAATGCCTGAGAATTCATTTCAACTCCTGACCTCTGGTATTTATAAAGATGTAATACCATAGATGAAGTCGTTTCATCTTTGGGGGCGAATAGCCAAAACCGAAGGGCACTACCGGGGCTATTTCGTCTTGCGGACAGAGTTCTAAACTCGACTCGACTTGACACTTGATTTACAGTTTCTATTTTCTATTTTTTCCCAGTTTTCGAGATACTTCTACACTACCTGTTGTGCTCTCTTTCGTTGTATTTTCCAACAATCTAAAGTTGGCACATAGAGTCATCTAATCTAAATTTTGAGATATTTTTTTTGGAGTTTGAACTATAAATGTGAGATGAATGTATCGAAGAAATGGATAAGGGCAACACTCTTGTTTTCCGAACTAACGGATCATCCGTTAGGCCAAAAGTTCATATCAATACATTATAATACAAAAACAATACATTATAATAAAAAACCAATACATCATAGTATTGTTGGGGATTTGGATATTTGGGAAGTTATTTTTGGTAACTTTGGTCCGATATTCCAAGTATGGAAAGTTCGTGGTTTTCGAAAACGAGCTTCATATTCTTAATCTACGTTGCGAGTAGATGGTATATTTACTTTCACAAATCCATGATGGAATGAGTGAGTAATCAATGTTCAAAGTTGGACATTTGAGAAGTAAATTTGGAAGTTGAAGAGGGAGTGGGATTTCCATTTGGTATATGGAGAGTCCCACATAGGAAGGAGACCCATTTGTGGATGACTTTATTAAATTAAGTGAAATGGGTATTGGTTACAAGTTGAGTGGGGTGGGGAACCCCCCACACGCGCGCCACCACCTGCCCGCCCGGCCCGGCACAGCTCGGGCCCGGACCCGTGGCCCGCAACTCGCGTCCATTCTTGCATTTTTTCATGCACGTGATTTGTGGTTCGTATAGTCTAGCTGGGCTTGGGCTTACGTTTTAGACTAGTTCCAGAATATTCCAGTCTTTCTTGGAGAGAAAGAATAGAAATTAGACTTGTATAAGAAATCCTAATTCCTGTGTTTATACTTCCTTAATTAATAGTCCTCCTAAAAATATAAATACATCCCTTCTGCAGTGTATTTCAGCATCCGAAAATCATAAGCATCTCACGATTTTCATACTTGCCTCACGCATCATATAGTCATGCAATTAGGGTTTTTGCTCAGTTGTTTGCCTAGTTCTCGTTCGCCAGGTTGCCTGGGTCGTCTGCTCCGCCCAGCTCCATTCGTCGTTGTATCTTGGGATATTCATTGCCATCCAACCGTGAGCACGTAGTACGGGGCGATAAGAATCTTAAGGAAAGAGTTCGCTCGCCTCGGCACCTTTCTTATTTACTGTTTATTTAATTGTTCTTGCTGATTGTTGTTTCTATTAGTTTGATTTATCCCCATTGTTATCCCGAGTTTACTGATGTAATCTCTCAATAGCTTAAGATTCTTATCTGTAATTTGAACTGATGGATACCACGTCTGCATTGAACAACTCGACGCTGCCTGCTTCAACCTCCTCGACTACGCCCTCCATGACGAACTCGACTGCACCTACAAATACGAACTCCTCGATGCCCTCCTTTGGCACTAGGTCATCCGGTCTGTTCTCCGACGGTCCCTCACAGTCTGCTCCATTCACCTTTTGATCCGATTCTTGCTCAATTCCTTTCGGTATTGCAATTCCCGTCATTGTTGCTGCACATGCCGAACGTCCTCAGAAGTTCAATGGTCATAATTTTAAAACTTGGCAACAAAAGATGGGTTTTTACTTAACTACCTTGAATTTGTCTCGATTTATGATCGAGGATGCACCTGTTGTGAGTGCTGATGATACGAGTTTCGATCGTAGAGTCGCCCTTGATGCGTGGACACAAGGTGACTATCTATGCAGGCATTATATCCTGAATGGATTGGACAATGCGCTGTATGGGGTTTATAGTTCGGTCAAGAGTACCGTTAAAGAACTATGGACGTCCTTGGAAAATAAGTACAAGGTGGATGACGTCGGCACTAAGAAGTTTATTGTCGGACGGTTCTTGGAGTTTGTCATGGTTGATTCAAAAACTGTGATGAGTCAACTCCAAGAGTTTCAAATGATTTTGCAAAGCATACATGCTGAAGGTATGCACGTGTGTGAAAACTTCCAACTGATGACTATTGTTTAGAAGCTACCACCGAGTTGGAGAGATTTCAAGTACTATCTCAAGCACAAATCAAAGCATATGACTTTGGAGAAGCTAATTGTCAAGTTGCATGTCGAGGAAGGAAATAGACAATCCACGACAAAGTACGACAAGACCTTGATGATGGAGGCAAAAGCTCACTTGGCGGAAGCTGATTCTGGGAAAAAGCGCAAGAACCAAAGTCAAGGCAAAGGCAAAGCGAATCAGAAGAAGGACAAGAAGTTCGAAGGCAACTGCCACAACTGTGGCAAGCCTGGGCACATGAAGAGAGATTGCTGAAAGCCACGTAAGGATAATCGGAATGCAGCAAGCGTCATCACTGATGAGATGTCCAAGCTAGATCTTTGTGCGGTGGTGATAGAGACCTACATGATCGACAATCCAAGAGAGTGGTTCATAGATACTGGAGCTACTTGTCACGTCTGCTCTGGTCGAGAGGTATTCTCTGACTATACCCCTGTTTCTGAAAGAAGTCTCCATATGGGTAACTCGTCAACTGCTGAAGTTGCTGGAGTTGGTAAGGTGCTGCTGAAGATGACGTCTGGTCTAGAATTGACTTTAAAGGATGTGCTGCATGTTCCTGATATTAGGAAAAATCTTGTTTCTGGGTCCCTGCTTTTCCAGCATGGGTTTAGGCTAGTATTTGAGTCTGGTCAAGTTGTACTCACTAAAAGTGGGAAGTTTCTAGCCAAAGGTCACCTCGAGAAGGGACTTTTCAAGTTGAATGTAATGGCTAAACACCCAGTTATCAATAATAAAGTTATTGCTTCTTCGTATATTGTTGAGTCTTGTGATTTGTGGCATGTTAGACTTGAACACGTTAACATGAAATCAATTAAGAAATTGGTAAAGGCGAATTTACTAAAGGACGTGAAGTTTGACTCAAAACACAAGTGTGAAATTTGTGTTGAAGCAAAAATGGCAAAAGCTTCTTTTAATTCGGTTGAAAGAAGTTCAGTTCCTCTAGAGTTAATTCACACTGACATATGTGATATGAAACTTGTGCAAACTAGAGGTGGTAAAAAGTATTTCATCACTTTTATTGATGACTGCACAAGGTTTTGCCACGTTTATCTGTTAAGTGGCAAGGATGAAGCAATTGATGCGTTCAAAATCTTCAAGAATGAAGTTGAAAATCAGTTAAACTCTCAAATTAAGGCAATTCAGAGTGATCGAGGTGGAGAGTATGTTTCTCCGTTTCAAGAGCTATGTGCTGAATATGGGGTAATTCATCAAACGACTGCTCCCTATACATCTCAATCAAATGGTGTTGCTGAACGCAAGAATCGAACCTTGAAGGAGATGATGAATGTCTTCCTTATTAGTTCAAGGCTACCTACTAACATGTGGGGGGAGGCGATTCTCTCTTCCAACTACATATTAAATCGGTTACCCCATACGGGGAGAGATAAGACTCCATATGAACTATGGAAAGGTAAGGCTCCGGCCTACTGTCATCTTAAAGTGTGGGGGTGCTTAGCTAATGTGAGGGTGCCTGAACCTAAGTAAGTAAAAATAGGACCGAAAACGGTTGATTACATCTTCATTGGATATGCGAAGAATAGCTCTGCATATAGATTCCTAGTGCATAGGTCTGAGATACCTGATGTAGTTGAGGTAACTACTATTGAATCTAGGAATGCAGTGTTCTTTGAACACATATATCCTTGCAAGGAAAGGAACGAGATCTCCACTAAGAGGACTCGTGATGTTGAACCGCTTGTAGTTCGAGATGCATCACAAGATAGTGATGGTGGTGAACTTAGACGAAGCATGAAGACTAAAGTTGCAAAGACGTTTGGACCAGAGTTCATGATCTATATGTTAGACAACGAACCTTGCTCCATTCGAGAAGCATTGCCTAGTACGGACGCTCCTATGTGGAAGGAAGCTATAAATTCAGAAATTGATTCCATCATGCAGAATCATACATGGGAATTGGCTGATCTTCCTCAAGGGACTAAACCCCTTGGATGCAAGTGGGTTCTTAGGAAGAAGTTTAGAGCTGATGGCTCTATTGATAAGTATAAAGCTAGGCTAGTAGCCAAAGGCTTTAAGAAAAGATAAGGATATAATTTCTTCGATACCTACTCACCTGTAACGAGAATCACCTCTATTAGGGTGATTTTGGCTATTGCTGTGCTGCACAATCTTGAGATTCACCAATGGATGTGAAAACAACATTTCTGAATGGTGAGCTAGATGAAGAAATTTATATGGATTAGTCTGAAGGGTTTGTAGTTCCGGGACAAAAAAACAAGGTGCGTAGACTTGTTAAATCATTGTATGGATTGAAACAAGCACCAAAGCAATGGCACATCAAGTTTGATATTGTGATGATGGCCAATGGCTTTCGCATCAATGAATGTGATAAATGCTTTTATGTGAAGAACACACCTAGTTCTTTTGTCATTGTGTGTCTATATGTCGATGACATGCTGATATTAAGTAATTCTTGTGATGTGATCACTAGTACCAAAACCATGTTGAAAGACAACTTTGATATGAATGATATGGGGTTAGCTGATGTGATTCTTGGAGTCAAGATCATAAGAAATTCGAGTGGAATAATATTGTCAGTCTCATTATGTAGCGAACATACTTGAGAAGTTCAGTGCAGACAATCAAATTGCGAAAACCCCTTTCGATGACAATCTTGGTTTGGTGAAAAACGAGGGTAATCCAGTGAAACAACTGAAGTATGCTAGAATCATTGGGAGTCTGATGTACCTTTCTAACTGTACTAGACCGGAACTAGCTTATTCAGTGAATAAACTAAGTAGATTCACTAGTAATTCGAACAGTAGTCACTGGACTGGGCTAAATCGTGTACTACGGTACTTGAGATTTACACAGAGTTTTGGGCTGCACTATACAAGATATCCAAAAGTTTTAGAAGGGTATTACGATGCCAACTGGATATCGGATTCCAAGGACTCGCACTCTACGAGTGGGTACGTATTTACCATTGGGGGAGGTGCTGTGTCTTGGAGGTCTACAAAGCAGACGTGCATAGCTCGGTCCACCATGGAATCAGGATTCATAGCCATGGATAAGGCTGGTGAAGAGGCTGAATGGCTTCGAAATTTTCTCGAAGATGTTCCATGTTGGGATAAGCCAGTATTACCTATTATGGTACATTGCGATAATCAAACTACTATCGCAAGGGCTTATAGTGAGATGTATAACGGTAAGTCACGACATATTCGTCGGAGGCATAATACCGTTAGAGAATTGGTCTCAAGATATATAATTTCCATTGACTATGTGAAGTCAAAGGAGAATTCAGCGGATCCATTTACGAAAAGTATAAATCGAGATCAATTCTATGCGATGCTAGAGGGAATGGGCTTAAAGTCCAACATGACTGGAGATCCCAAGAACTTGGTTCAATATGGCCAACTAAACTTTGGACTGTTCTATTTATGAACACTTGGTAACTAGCCATGAGCTAAACCTATTTCCCTAGAGAGCATAATCCAAGTGATATCCTGATGATCGTGGCGCAGGGTAAGTCTTAGACTTTTAATGACGATCTATACCTGTAGAGGTGAAGTATAACAGGATACTTCTGATAGCAAGGTCACTTATTTAAGTGTAGAGGAGCGCCGCCTCGCCCGAAGCACTTATGAATCTAAGAGTGTTCCAAGGACAAAATGGACACAACTTAGAACTTGCAGAACTGGCGTAAGCGTTATTATGTGGGTATCATTGTCTAGGTAGGCTCGGACTCGGAATAGTTCAATGACACTGTCAACTAGGCCGTGGGTTTATCCGATGGTATTTCACTACGGAAAGGTTTAAAGTCGCAAGCTACCTATCCAGATATGATAACGTTTCATGTGGAAACTGAGCAAATTGAGTCACATGCATCATAACATTGATCTACACTCATGTGGGGGATTGTTGGGGATTTAGATATTTGGGAAGTTATTTTTGGTAACTTTGGTCCGATATTCCAAGTATGGAAAGTTCGTTGTTTTCAAAAAAGAGCTTCATATTCTTAATCTACGTTGCGAATAGATGAACGTGGTATATTTACTTTAACAAATCCATGATGGGATGAGTGAGTAATCAATGTTTTAAGTTGGACATTTGAGAAGTAAATTTGGAAGTTGAAGAGGGAGTGGGATTTCCATTTGGTATATGGAAAGTCCCACATAGGAAGGAGACTCATTTGTCGATGACTTTATTAAATGAAGTGAAATGGGTATTGGTTACAAGTTGAGTGGGGTGGGAAACCCCCCACACGCGCGCCACCACCCGCCCGCCCGCCCCGGCACAGCTCGGCTCGGGCTCGGGACCGAGGCCTGTGGCTCGTGGCTCGCGGTCCGCGTCCATTCTAGCATTTTCTCGCGCACGTGGTTTGTGGTTTGTGGTTCGTATAGTCTAGCTGGGCCTGGGCTTACGTTTTGGACCAGTTCCAGAATATTTCAGTCTTTCTTGTAGAGAAAGAATAGGAATTAGACTTGTATAAGGAATCCCAATTCCTGTGTTTATCCTTCCTTAATTAATGGTCCTCCTACAACTATAAATACCCCCCTRCTGCAGTGTATTTCAGCATCCGAAAATCATAAGCATCTCACGATTTTCATACTTGCCTCACGCATCATATAGTCTTGCAATTAGGGTTTTTGCTCAGTTATCTGCCCAGTTCTCGTTCTCCAGGTTGCCTGGGTCGTCTGCTCCGCCCAGCTCCGTTCATCGTTGTATCTTGGGAGATTCATTGCCATCCAACCGTGAGCAAGTAGTACAGGGCGATAAGAATCTTAAGGAAAGAGTTCGCTCGCCTCGACACCTTTCTTATTTACTATTTATTTAATTGTTCTTGCTGATTGTTGTTTCTATTAGTTTGATATATCCCCGTTGTTATCCCGAGTTTACTGCTGTAATTTCCCAATAAGTATAAATACATTACAGTACAAAAAATCAATACATCATAGTACGGTTAGAGATTTATAAAAACAATACATAACAGTACAAAAACTAATACATTATAGTATCGGGTCAGATGACCTAACGGGCCATGACCCGTTAATCTGGCCTAACACAAGTGTTTGCCAATGGATAATTAAATACATCATAATTCTATTTTTTGTCGGGCAAATCAAGAACTTATATTAGGAAGGAGGTTGTGCATTTCGTTAACCTACACGAGATTGATGTTATCAACAACAGATAGTGTTTGTTTATTATATGCTTAAGAGTTTTTTGTATATTGGTTTATATGCATTTGCTTACTTATTTAATGGTGATTGCTAGTTTGTCAATATATGAAGAGGTGTACTTTGAGATTCGCACGAGGAAATGGAAAGTGAAAAGTTAGAAAACAATTCGACACAAAGGTCGCAGAGTGAAAAAACACTCAGACTTTTGTGATTATTTCATTTTTTATTCACTACAACAAATAGGGTGTTTAGTGACATTTTTTTTTCATGTTTAGTGACGCTTATAAGTGTCACAAATCACTTTACCTACGCTTGAGAAAGTGTCACGAATTGCGTTGTTAAATTTGATGTCACGAATTTATTCATGACGCAAGATACATGCGTAGGTAAATTTCTGAACGTGACGCTTTTTTCCTATCGCGTCATGAATATGAATTTGGTGACACTATTTTTTTTTTCACGGATAGAGTTTTTGTTAGACGACACTAATCAATTTTTGCGTCACTAAATTAATAACGTTTTTAATGAAGTAGCGTTGTCAAATTCATTATACTTTTAATGATTTGTGTCCTTAAATCTGCAACAATATTTCAAATTGTAGTCACATGATTTGCGACACTTTTAAAATTTTAGTCGCTAACTCGATTACGCTTTTGACGATTTGTGTCATTAAATTGGCAACACTATTCATTTTGTGTCTTGAATATTATTATTATTATTATTATTATTATTATTATTATTATTATTATTATTATTCACTTCGAAACCAAAACATGTATAGTAATCCAAAATCCTCTTTTGACACAACAAAAAAAATCCAAAAAGAGAGAAGAGAATGGTTTAGAGATCATCATAAACATCACGACATCAAATCCTCAACCAAATCAAACTATTATAATAATAAAGGAAACACAACAATATATAAAATAGTGCTACTTCAAATGTTCAACTACTTGAGAGATACCGTAGAAAACTAATCCTAACTTTTAGACATAATAAACAACTTCTCAACTTCAACATTAAGGCCCATTCAGTCCCAGATAAGCCTGAAGCATCAAGAACCTAGCCACGTTCAACTCGATCAGCCCAAAACTTTGATTCTTGGTCCACCCGATTTTCCCACATCATCAAAAACCCAAAGGCCAATCCTCTCGTTCTTACTCCAAGGATAGCAACTAAATCCATCAGCATCGTAGCAATGTAACACTGAGTAATTATATACTTCCGTATCAGATAAAAATTAACACAAACAATTCAAAATCACAACTGCAATAAACAAAAACCAACGCACGTCAACAGAACAACCGAAAGAAAAACAAACCTTGAAGGATACCCATGAGAAGCCAGCCAAGGCTCCACCATCGAAGCTCCAAAAGCATCGGCAACATGCCAATTACCCTCCAACCTCCTCAAATTCGTCCTTCCTCCCCTCCCCGATTCGCCTGCTTCGCCAGCTAATGGATCACCTTCAACCCATCATCAAACGCAGCAGGGTACTTATTCTCTGGTGCCAACCTATACCCCAACAGCCAAAATGATCACATCGCACAATTTCACAATCCGCCTATAGAAAAAATCATTCAACGCAGGAATGACAAGATCGTTAGCATCTAAGTTGCACCGACACGGACACGGGACACGCACGACTCGGACACGAGGACACGCTTATTTTTAAAAATATAGGACACGACACGGCTCGAACACGTTTATAATATAAATAATTATTAATATATTTATTTCCTATAAATATTAAATTATAATAATTTTTATTTCTAATAAGTCATCTAAAATAATTACAAACTCATTCACAATAATTTATAAAACCTCAAATAAAATAAAAAATGATATTAAATTAAAAAACTTAAAAAAAAAATAAAAACTTTGAAAAAAAAATATAAGAAAAAATGAAAAAACGTGTCGGGGCCGTGTCCCCTATGCCCCGCCGTGTCCGCGCCGTGTCCCCTGTCAAAAATTCAAAAACAAAAAAGAAAAAAAATAGGACACACGTCCGACACGTGTCGGGCGCGTGTCCGCGTCCCCGAAGTGTCCGACTCGGCCCGGAGGTCAAAAACGAAGTGTCCGTGCATCATAGATCATTTGACAAGGTTGCTTTTCTGTCTTGTTTTAAATATTCTTTGGGCCTTGCTTTATTGTCTAGGAGGTAAGAATGTGGTCCGGTTACTTCGTGAACCCAATGGACATGGCTCAGGACTAATATCATAGACTTTTAGTTGGACTGGATGTTTGCATGGGAGATTTACTGAGAAAATGCCATGAAGTTACTATCTTAAAAAAAATAAGTCCAGTTTTATTTTTCGTTAGACTTTTAGTTGGACTGGATGTTTCCTGGGAGATTTACTGAGAAAATTCCATGAAGTTACTATCTTAAAAAAAATAAGTCCAGTTTTTATTTTTCGTTAGTTCCCCCCCCCCCCCCCCCCCCCCCCCCCAATTTTATATGAGGAGTTCAGTGTTTAGTTATTAATATCCGTTGGAAAATAATGATAAAAATTATTAATTTTTTATACTTTTTATCCAAATAGTATTTGGATAATAAAGTCTTATAACTCCTATAATAAGGAAGAGAAAACGGTGGTGTTTTGTTATATTTTTGTAACTTTATCAGTTTGTAATGTAATTTTGATTGATTTGTAAACAGACAAGAAATGGGGGAAGATGAATTAGAGGAGAAGAACTTGGTAGGTAAGAATCATGCAATTTCTTTCTTATCCTCCACAATTGTATTTCTCCTATTTATAAATAGGGGGGAGGTTAGGGTTGGGGGGCATTAACATCAAATGACCTAATAGCAACAACAAAATTAAATAACTAGACAAGATAGGAGTCCAATAATATTAATTAATTACTGCAACCCATGTGACCCCAAAAGCCCAACAACCCTTACTCTTCAATCGGATCCAACAACCCGGCTTGCTCTCCTTCCTTTACCAAATCCAGCAACCTGGCCTGCTCTCCTTCCTTTACCAAATCGGTTTCATCTTCCTTCTTGCCCTTAAGACCAAAGGTATCATCTTTATCCCTAATCAAACCACCCTTCACCACATCCTCGCCGATTTCACCATCGTCGGTACCGCCCGAGCCTACAACCATAACAATACCCCCTTGATTTCAAGATCCTTGACCGCAAGGATCAAAAGTCGAAAACTTTTTTCCCATTAATTTCACATCCTCCTACGAAGCTAATTCCAAATTAGGGTTTTCCCATTCCACCAAGATTTGTTCAATCTCTTCACCTTTTCGAGTAATTGAACGCTTATCCAGGATCCTGTTGGGGCTAATTCAGAAAACCCCAACGGCGTCCGTTTCTGGCAATTCCTCTAGAGGTAAGACTTCAGGCTTAATTTTCTTCTTCAATAGAGAAATGTGAAACACTTGGTGTATTTTTTATCCCTCTGGTAAATTTAGCTTATAAGCCATTAATTTATTGAATGGACACCTTGATATTGGTGGCAAAGTGAAGATTTCTCATAACAAAGGAATCTCAGAGTCACCTTAATGGGAAGCACTCAAATTTTTGTGGATTCACAATAATTTTTTAAGGATCCACAATTTTGAAATTATTGCTTGATTACCGAATATATCAACAGAGTAATTTAAATGATTAGACATAGTAATTTGAATGATTAGCCATGTTAATTATGAATATATATATATATAAGGCTAGCGGTTAGACTATCGCACGCACCCTTGAGGTCAAGGGTTCAATTACCATTGACAACAAGTTGGGAGGATAATGGAGGGATTAAAATGCCATGGTTGTGGGTTGGGCGGGGCGGGTCAAGCCAGCTGGTCGGCCATTATTAAAAAAGTAATTTAATTAAATTAACGAGTAAATTTTTATAATCTCTCGAAAACATTGCAAAAAGAAAAAATATTTAAAAACTCCAACTTACCAAGGGATATACAAAGGGATTGTGTCCCCTCAGTTAAAATTGCAAAAAAAAAAAAAGAAGCCAAAATTCCCTCGTTAAATACCGAGGGTCTATATTCCTATGTAATCCCTCGGTAATGTAACTAGAAATTCTAAAGTTCCCTCGAAATTTTTTTACCGAGAAGGGTTTTACCGAGGGATTCTTCCCCTCGGTAAACCAAAATACCGAGGGAATTTTGGACATTACCGAGGGAATAATTGCTCGGTATTTTTATGTAGTGTGTGTGCACCACACACACACACACACCACACACACACATATATATATAGGGATTGGGTTCAAATGAGAACCCCGTCCATTATATGTGAAATCTATGGACTAATCCTGATCTTAAATCTAATATTGCA